>JAMKCH010016451.1:0-73974 GCA_023653785.1 Ophioderma brevispina
CTTCTAAGTTGTTGCCTACAAATTCTGGAGCTTCGCGCTGTTTGCGGTATCGACTTTTTTAGTTTCGCGCTGTCGCCGCTGCATCGTCTTAATGTGTTTCCAAACCAAGCAGCCTCTAACTTGTTTTCTGAAAGGTGGTATTCTTCACGCACTTCACCCATAAGGTGAAGAGGGTCGTTCTTGTAAGATTCTTCTAATGTAAACCATATGTAATGATAACTGTAGATATTGACCATGTTTGTAAACATTTAGCATATTTGCTAAACAAGGTTGAACTGGATGGGTTCGTTTCTTCAAGATTCAATTCGCCGAAGTCACTTAACATGCTTAATAGATGGGGTTTGGGAATGAAGTATCAAGATTCTATCAAAATTTATAGACTAAATCGGGCCATCCCCCTTAACCCCCAAAGATGTAATCATGAAATTCATGATTTAGCCCCACAATACACCTAGATTGGGAATAAAGCATACGAGCAGCTAGTTTTGAAGACTCATCAATGTTTACTAACAACAGCTTCCTTATGATTTATTGCGTACAGTAATGGGATATTAACCTTTTGGTTGCTTTGAACGTTTAAAACGGGCACAAGTGTTTTACCATTCCTTTGAATCGAATTGATAATAATCTCCAATTATCCTATAGTCCTAAACTTGTATACCAGTGGGCTAGAAATCGCGCTGTTTGCCGCGGCGCCGCTGTTGCTGTAAAATCTGAAGCTTCGCGCTGTCACCGTATCCAACTTTCTTTACAGGTCCACTTCACGCCGCGACGCAGCAACTTTTCATAAATGTGGAAGTTTTCCGCACTGTCGACTTTTAAACAAAAGGTTGGGGGAAGGGGTCCACCCCCTTTTTAGTCGCTTTGATCAAATGACCAGTTTTTTTTAGAACTAATACCTTCCGCGCTGTTGCCGCTGTCGCCGCTGTTACCTACAAAAATGCAGCTTCGCACTGATTGCCGCAAGTCGAGGTAGGGAAACCCCTCCGTAGTCCTAGATAAAATGAATCAACACAATCATATTTTCTCTGTTGCCGCTGTCGCCGCTGTTGCCTGTAAAATCTTATAGCTTCGCGCTGTCACCGTATCCAACTTCTTAAAGGTTCACTTTCACGCCGTCGACGCAGTCAACTTTTCCTAAAGGTGGAAGTTCGCACTGTCGACTTTTAAACAAAGGTTGGGGGAAGGGGTTCAACTCCCTTAAATTTAGTCCCCTTTGATCAAATGAAACAACCCAGTGTTTTAGAACGACTAACATTCGCGCTGTTGCCGCTGTCTCCACTGTTGCCTACAAAATGAAGCTTCGCACTTGATGCCGCAAGTAGAGGTAGGGAAACCCCTTCCTTAGTCCTAGATAAAATGAATCAACACATCATTCTCGCTGTTTGCCGCTTCCGCCGCTGTTGCCTGTAAAATGTGAGAGCTTCGCGCTGTCACCGCTGCCAGCAATTTTTAAACAGGAGGAACTGGGGGGCTCCAAACCCCCTTCTTTAGTCTCTTGATACAAAAGACTCAACGGGCTATAACAACAATCATTAGCGCTGTTGTCGTCGCTGTTGCCTATAAAATGTTGGAGCTTCGCGCTGTCACCCCTGTCAATTTTTAACAGGAGGAAGTGGGGGGTCCAACCCCCTATCTTAGTCTCTTGATACAAAATGACTCAAGGGGCTAGAACAACAATCATCAGCGCTGTTGGCGCTGTCGCCGCTGTTGACTGTAATCTGGAGCTTCGCGCTGTCTTCTCTGCCCAATTTTTAACAGGAGGAATCGGTGGGGGGGGTCAAACCCCCTTCCTTAGTCTTTGATACAAAATGACTCAACGGGCTAGAACAACATTCTTCTCGCTGTTGCCCTGTCGCCGCTGTACCTGTAATCTGATGCTTCGCGCGTCACCGCTTCCCATTTTTAAACAGGAGGAAGTAGGGGGCCAAACCCCACTTCCTTAGTCTTTTGATAACAAATGACTTAACGGGCTAGAACAACAAACATTCGCGCTGTTGCCGCTGTCGGCGCTGTTGCCTGTAAATTCTGGAGCTTCGCGCTGCGCCGAATCCCACTTTTTTAAAAGGTCAAGAATTTCGCGCTGTCGCCGTTGCCAACTGTTCATAAAGGTTGAACTTCTCGCTGTCGCCGCTGCCCATTTTCTAAACAGGTAGAGGTGGGGTCCAACAGGCGCGGATCCAGGGAGGGGCGGAGGGGCGCGCGCCTCCTCGTATTCGCAAAATCTTGCAAAATCGCCCATTTTGGAATCTTTTGGACAGTTTGTCCACCTTCAATCCCCCCGGTAATTTTGACATTTTTGCAAATCCTGGATCCGCCACTGTCCAAACCCCTTCCTTAGTCCCTCCGATAAAAATGAATCAAAGGACCAGAACAACCACCATTCACGCTGTTGCCGCTGTCGCCGCTGTTGCTGTAAAATCTGGAGCTTCGCCCCTGTCGCCGCTGCCCAATTTTTTAAAGAACTGAGGTGGGTACCAACCCCCCTCCTTACCTGTTGATACAAAATGACTCAATGTGACTCGAACAACAATCGTTTGTTAGCGCTGTTGCCGCTGTCGCCGCTGTTGCCTACAAAATCTGGAGCTTCGCGCTGTCGCCGCATCCGACTTTTTTAAAGGTCTAATTTCGCCCTGTCGCCGCTGCCAACTTTTCATAAAGGTTTGAACTTCGCGCTGTCGCTGCTGCCCAATTCTTAACAGGTAGAGGTGGGGGTCCAAACCCTCTTCCTTAGTCCTTGATACAAAATGACTCAACGGGCTATAACAACTCGAAACGATCAAAATGGGAAATCTCAATTTTTTCAATTGGAACTCGCCAAAATTACAACTTCATAAGTTGTAAAGAATACTTATTCATGCAAACTTTGCAATATAAAAATCATATCGGTGTAATTAATTCAGTTGCAATATTTCGATGAGTGCCTAACGCTCAGACTTAAAGTTGCGGCAGTAATTTGTTTACCGGGCCACCGTTTCCGAACACACACGCGATAAAACACCTATTTTCACAGCTTGTCTGTCATGCAACTAACTGTACTCCGCTGTCGCCCGCTGCTTTTGAAAAAGGTGTAGCTTCGCGCTGTCGCTGTGTGGTAGGGTTGTTGCTAAAGGTACTCCCTAAATTTAAACCAGAATTTTAAATTTGCACATTCAAATCCAAATTATCTCATTTGAATAAAACACCCATCTTTCCTGACTGACCATCTGGTAATTCGCCTCATTTCCTTCTATTCACACCAAATCAATAAAGGTGGACACTACATATGTAAAGGTAAACTTGTTCCTATTTTTGTCTATCGTGTTCTCACTTGATATAAGAGCCTGACTTGTACACACTGACCATCAGTACCATGGGAACATCTTTCGGTTTTGGATGTTAGACAAGATAATGCATAGTGCAACGCCCTATTCATACTGTGCTAATATTGATGGTTACCATTAAAACGGTATTTTTTTTATCCGTATCTTGAAAAAGAATGGCTTTGAAAGCTGAAATTTCAGGAAGACAATGAGAAAATCGCCTTTCGTCTGATTCAAAATTGATACTACTTCGGGGTAATCAGGGGTCCCAACGACGATCGGAAACAAGCAACCATAATTGAATTGAAATGTTATTGTTAATAATGACTGAAAGTTTAGCTCAAGAACCACAAATCAATGTCCATATTTGTTTTATCCTTTCTATATTCATCAGCCCCCCCCACCCCACCAGTATATAGTTTCACGCAAACTCTTCTCTGGCAATTATGTTTTGGTTCCAGAACTGTCAAACATACACTTAGTGTTTCTTATAGGAAACTATAGCTGAACTTTCCGCATTTGGAAATTTTGAAGATAAAAGTAAAAACTTTCATTTTGACATGAACGTTGCAAACTAGTGGAGGCTTTGCTTGTTCCCGCAGTATTGATTTGGTGTAATAGAAACTAATGCAAGTTAACCCAGATATGTGCAGTCAGGAAAAGGGTGGTTTTATTAAATTAGTATAACTCGGGTTTTGGCACGAGCAATTCAACAATTCTGGTGTAAGAACGGTTGAAGAATAGGGCACTCGACTCAGTTTACTCCTTCGCGACACATCAGTTTCACCATGGGAATAATGTTTTCACGCTTTATCCGTTGTCTAATCGTTCAGTTGGCCCTGGAATGGCTACAGGGGCCGGGGAAATATATCGCCTTTTACACATTAGATTTTGTTCTCACATTAAAGATGACTGGCCAAATGTTTGAGACTATCATTGTATGGTATAAAGATAGATACTAAAATGTGCACTTGACAATTTAAATGTCCTATAGGCCCTATGGATACACTGATGGGCAAAGACGTATCGCAGTTCTCCTTAGACTTATGTTATCATGTTTGTAACCAATGGCATTCAAGTGTTGGAATGTTGAAGATCAGTCAGTTCATTTCCGTTTTTATTATTTTTCCACTCCATTTACAATATTATAAATAATAACGATGATAAATATCCAGAGAGTGAAGGAGATACAGGTAGGCTTATTAGCCTGTCAAATCTTAACCCCATTTTGCCAAATTGATTGCGTGGACCTGTCGCATGTGAGAGTCGGATGGATACATTGCGGAGCGGACAATCAACAAGCTGTCAACATCCCGAACAAGTTAACAGAACCAAATAATACATGCTTGTATTACAATCTTATACAATGAAAAGACCATACTTCAAACAGTAAATTAAAATGCTATTACAGAATAAATTGAAATGAACACTGATAAAATAATGTATAACTTGCATGAGAAAGGTTTTTTGTAGTGCGTTTTCGGAATGGCTCACTTCAGTGCTGATTTTTGTGTGACGAGTTCAAATTGTTAAAAGCAAATTTGCAGGGGGTCAGAGCCTGCAAGGTTGACACTTAACAATAAAAAATTTTTTTTATTTTTTTTCCTTTTTTTAAATTCTAATTATTCAATCTTTATTGACCTGCACAACTTTTGAACGCTTATGCATCCTTTGACACTTGCAAGATTGTGGTGTGAGCATTAACCAAGGGGTGAAGCCCATTCAAACCAGTCGTCCGTGGCTGGCGCTGACATTTTGATTATTTCACGGAATAATTATTAGTTTGGGTGCTTTGTATACACACATAAGTCAATTCGATACAAACAATCCGGCAAAATATCAGTTGTTTGGATGTTGGGTGCTATTAGGTTGTTAAATTTATGTTCCTCCCTGGCCACACAACAATGAATGACAATCGTCAGTCATCTTGATTTAAATAAACCCGCCTCATGAATACATCTTGTCCCCTAAGCGCGCCTAAGCACCTTGAGCACAATGATCCAGGTGGACTATTATTACACCTGGCCACCTCTAACCATAATCATTTGTTCACTAACGATTAGTGTATAGGCAAAGCGGACCCACGTAGTGTGGAAGAAGCGGGGTCAGCCATTGCTTTCTAGTGTTGGTACCTATGTTTTCTTTGTGGTCGGCAAAACATGCGAGACAGTAAATTTCTAAAGATTACTTTACGTTTTGCCTCTCTATATAGAACCTCTTTCGCATTAACTCTCTTACAATCGAGTATAGGAGCATACATTGACTTCTTTTGGATTGATATAACCCTTGAAATTACTTTTCACAAATCTTTTTTTTTCACCGATTCTATAATTGCTAAGAACATCCTTCGTAGATGACTGGAAAGACTATTGTTGGCCGTTGTGGAGCAGGTATAATAGTCCTCCGGGCTCACATTCCGGAAACAATAGGGTTATCGATTCAGTTGACTCTTTACGCAACATTGTTTCAGGCTCATTTCCGTTATCGTTTTCTATGGAGCTCCGGACTATGGCTCCCACCTCCGGACATATCTGCTTTCACACCGGTGTGAAAGGAGATATGGTCCGGCAGGAACACAGTCCGGGGTCCATAGACGACAACGGAATAAAGCGTGAAACTTAATGTTACGTGAAGAGGCAACTGCATCGATTGCCCTATTTGTTCACACATTGTTTCCCGGACTGTGAGACCGGCGGTCCATATCCCTGCCACAACCGGGTTCTTCACGAATCATTTTCATCTCGCACATACCCATCCTTGAAACTTTGACACCTGAAGAAATCAATCGATGTCTTGATTTGAAAAACGATTCCCCAACTCAGCAAGTTTTACACCAACGCCAGTGTTTCATAATTTTTGGGCGCGTCAACAAGTCCTTAACACCTCATAAACTATGCCCAATTAAACCACCCGTCATCCAGGTAACTTGGGGGCAACTTTGGCCGTGGTGTGCCCGGAATGTTCTTGTTCCTGTCAACTTCAATTTGGCGTTGTGTGAAAATAGCATTGTACTGCTCAAAGACAACCAGACCTATAATTATAACTGATGTGATGTTTAGACTTTTATCTGACTGCGTATATCATGTAATAACTCTATGAACAGCTGCCGGTACAACGACCTCTGCAACTTGGCACAAAATAATTACAGTGTGCGATATATGTGGGATTGTATATAAGATTTCAACTTTTATTTTATTAGGTGCAATGTCCTGCAAAATGATGCATAATTCTACAGGCGGATTCAAAAAAGTTTACTCATTTGTAGTGGTTTGGTAAAAAATCTCAAAAAAGTCCCTCTGTAAGTAATATTGCAAAGAGTCAATTTCCGAAAAGCTAAATTGATTAAAGGAATTTTTTCTAATTTGCACCCCATCCAAACCCAAGTAATACTCATTTGAATAAAATCCCCCAATTTCCTAACTGTAACATATCTGGGTATCTTGCATCAGTTTCTATTCACTACAAATTAATAAAGCGTTATCCTCATATTCAAACCCTATCAATCATATTGTCGTATTCATCAAGCCGGTGCTAATATTTATATCTTCACTAACAACCTGTTTCTAATTCTACAATTAAGTTTGTTCAAGTAACATGCACTGAAGTATTTCTTCTAAAAGAAAATTTTAGGAAAGAAAACATTGCCCAAGGAGGTTCCCCCCCTCGCGAATTCAAATTCGAATCATGTAATTTGTTACTTTTATTTTTTTCTCATGATTGGTGTATTTTGAGTATGCGTATAAAAGTAAAAACTTCATTTTAACCATGAAAGTTCTTCAACCAATGGATGCTCACCCATTATTTATTTGGTGTAGTAAGAAACTGATTAGCACCCAGAATGCTTAGTTCAGTTAATGGGTGGTTTTATTCAAATTAAGTATACTCGGGTTTGGCACGAGTTAATTCAAAAACTTCTTTTAATTTAACCGGTGTGTTGAAGTAATTAGAGTCCGGCAGGTATCATAGTCAGGTTCCATATACGACAACGGAATAAGCATAAACTAATGTTGCGTTAGAGTCTGACTGAATCGATTCTGCGCCGTATTGTTCACCATTGTCCCCCGACTGTGAGCCCGGAGACTATATCCCTGCCACACCGGCGAAACTGCACTTTCTAATGACATTTTAATTAAAAACAAACTTTAGGAATTCCCATTTAAACTGCAGTAAAAATGAGTACACCACTTTTGAAGCAGCCCACCTACATCGCTACAATCTGAAGCAGTCTCCTAATGCACCATATTGAAGTTATGGCGAGATAATGATAGATTGCAGTTTATAGAAGAACAAAATGTTTCTTTGGTGTACTTTCAATGAAATCCTCAAGGAAAGGGAGTTATTTCCAATTTGAATAGTTCAAACACTTTCTAAAGGAATTGTCAGAATATTTAGACACAATAACCTACTTCGGTAAATGATACATCTCATTTCAGATATTTGAAAACAATTCTGACGTGTGGTTTTGCTACAATTTTAAGGTCATCAAATGGGTAAAGAGTCTACCTTAGTGCTATTTTGACACTTATCCACCTTCCACTAGCAGGCTTTTGGCACATTTTGAAAGCACATTGCCCAGTTGCTTTGTCTTTGGTTCCATATTGCTGTTGATAGGAACGCAAATTAGGGGGAAGGTGAGTACACCTGCGAGGTCATTGTACCCCATTATAATTGACAGTTTGTATAAAATTGTGCCAAAACCTACACTCAGAAATGTTCTCAATTGTAAGAAAGGCTGATGAGGTGTGTATTTTTATGCAAAAAGAATTCTTTAAATACATTTGAAAACAAAATCAGAGTATTCTTTAAAGATTCCCGCACGACGAATGAACCTTTTTATATGTTTCGATAAATGGTATACAAGTATTGCTGCAAGAGTTGTGATAGTAAAAATATATCATGATCAAATTATGCCTTTTCTATTTCCCAGGACGAAGCCGAGTGAAATGGAACAGTCAAATGTTTACCGGAATTATATATTTTGTACTATTGCACAATATAGGCATTAAATATTTTTGTATATCACGATATCACCTATTTTATTTCATGCCTGTGATAGTAACATTTTTGTATCCAAATACAAGTAAGACCAACCTATCGAATGTCTTATCTATATGAAATTACGAACATATGAATGCCTTGAAATCTCTTGTTGCACCTTTAAAACAAAAACCGAAAGAAAACTTATCAATGTTGGTGATTGGTAAACTGATGTTTTCTTGTATATTTGTACTTAAATATATGACCTAAAATTATCTGAATCTCATGACATGATAATTAGGCAAGTTATTTAATTTATATACAAATAATTATACAGTATAGTTTAATTGCAAGGAAAAGTAGAGCAATAAAAAAGCGTTTAAACGGAACGGTTCTTGACTCTTATGAAGATCCAAAAGCTCTTCCAAATTAGTTTCCAACATCAAATATAAATTATGTTTTCTTAACGTGATGGATGTCTTGGCCATTAGAAGAACCGAACCATAATGATGGTGTGCTTACTAGAGGACACACGAACTTTATGGTTTCTTTTTCAGTTCCTAAAACACCATCTCCCGCTTCCTTTATTATAATAAGGAAGGACATCGCTTCACAGATGGAAATGAGACAAGGTTTTTCAATTCGTCTTGGCAGGAACGATTGGCTTGTGAGAATTCTTGAAATGTTCTCAGCTATAAAATTTAGAAAAATTACTGGACAAACGTGGGTTTAGGGTAGGTCATTGTTTATTTTAAACCAACAAACGAAATACTTAGCCTAGCTTGCTAGGATGACAAAAGTCAGAACGAGGTAAATATTTGGTGTATATCTCAAAATTAAACTATATAGAATTTTTTTCTAGAAAATGGAACGAATACTAACAAAACGATACCATTTGGGGCTGAAAAACGGTTAAACAACAATATACCTGAAACAAACTACAACGCAAAGAGCTTTGGAAAGAAGACTGCTAAAATCACATCTCACTAAGAATTGTAGCAAACATGAACAGCGACCAAAACATGAAAGCATTCTACAAGAAATCAAGGAGCAAAATGGAAATGGCAGGACATGGCCACGGAGAGGCGGGATGGATAAGATAATAGATGGACCAAGATATCATTAATTATGAAAAGTGCACAATCCTTTAGACTATACAGCAATGCTAGAAATCGTGTCAAAATTGTCAAATGACAAATGCAATTTCCCCATACCATAAAAAAAAATATGAAGTCTTGGACACTCCAAATTTTGCAACGGATAAAGTAGTTGTGGACAAATGGTTGAACCATTTGGTGTGGAACCTCTACTGATGCATGTAGTCTAAAGAACGTTGAATAAATATGTTTATATAAGACTGCGAAGAAGTCAAAATGTTTTATAAACTGCATTTGGTAACCAGTTGGGTCAAACCTGAAGGCCAATTTCGTCTTATTAAACAGGTACAAATAAATATTGTGTCTGCGTTGAATTGATGTGCTTGTATTTCGGGGACAACCTGTTGATAGTAGTGTGGACACTTAACCATAGGTAGTGTCCAGAAAAAACAATGGTGTAAAGAGCTAAAACATGCTGCTACATTTACAAAGTCGTTTCCCGTAATGCAATTAATACCTATGGCAGTATTGGGCCGATTCTATATGCCATATGACAATCTTTGTAACAACAGGTCTATTCACAATTCTTTTGGCTACAAAGTATCATTAGAGTAGAACAACATGGTCAAACCCTTTGTAAATAACTACATCTATTCGTTGCAAAATTGAGAGTGTAGCATTTGCAGCTACACACATTTCCCAAACATTTTGGATAACCTTGTAATCTTTGACACGATTTCTATTAACCCTCGATACCTGATCCATTTTGTAACACCCACACCGAAGGGTTTGGTTTACTACTCCCAGGATTTCGTTATAAACATGCAATTCCTGTAATTGACTATCACATGAATTAACTTCAGAGTTCCTTCGTTCAATGGTATCAAAAACTAAAGTGACAAACATTCTTCATTATGATGTCATTGGAAGTCAAAATCAATGCCCGTATGAAAAAATATCGATAAGGCGTGGACAAATTGCTATTTTGCACTTCAAGGGCTTTTCGAAATCATGCCACTCTAAAATGCGTTTTGGGATTAAAATTAGTCACCGGCAATATTTAGAGGCAGAAACCGCATAAAAAATGTAGTCCTACTTTTTTTGTTGGTGAAAAGTTGAATTTTCCCCATGTCTGTCTATGTGTATGGAATTGACTGTTTTTGCTGTCATGCGAATTTATAGACATGCGTCATGACATGCATTAAGGTAATATGCGGATACTATTTATTTTAGTATCATGGGAAAGAGGGGGCCAAGCTATCACTGGGACCTTAAGTAAGTATCTGTGATATTCTAACACCATCAAGGTAAATCCATGGGATGCGATATGTTTAGAACCAAGTTTTTTAGAACGTTGAAATGAACACATTCATATTTAGATCTAACATACCTAGATGTATTCATAAACACATCTAAAACAATTACACGTCTCAAAAGTGAGTGAGACGAGAGTCTAAACCGCCTTATTGAGACGTGTAATGTAATTGTGTTTAGATGTGTTTAGATTCTAAACACGTACGTATGGTTAGATTTAGAAACAAAATATGGGGCAGCCTGATATCAGTGATATGAACATTTGTTCATAACATCAAATACAAAACGCATGTCAGAATCAACCGACTAACAAATTTGAAATAAGCTTTTCTTGAGGATACTGTTTTTAAACAACAAAAAGGGCATATGCTTATAGGATTCGAACGAAATGCTATCGTACTACATGTATAAGAAAATAACTAATCCTCGGTTAAATTTTTGGCTGGATGGGATTTTACGCTAATTACTCTTTAAATGTTAAAAGATGGGAAATTCCTCCCAAAAAGAGTGGCAACTTTTGTTAAACCACTCCAAAATGAGTGGTTTGTACTTACAAGAGGAATTTGCACTCAAAAAAGAGTGACAATCACTCAAAAAGAGTGGATTTCACTCGTTGAGGAGTGAACGAAAGGACCAAACCTTTTCACTCTTTTTGAGTGGAAATTCACTATTTTTAAGTACAAACCACTCAAGAGTTTCACTCTTGTGGGGAGTGAATTTTCACTCGTTTACATTAGAGAGTACTGAAACATCATAGAAAACTTCTCAAATTCAAAGACTTATACATTTTTTGCTTTCAAAAAATTAAATCCTGTTACGTATCGAAGTACGGAATACTTGTTAGAAACAGTCAACCAGTTCCTGACAATAATGGATTGGCAACATTCATTTGGTTGTTGAAATACAAAGCGTTGTCTTTTGTTATCCTGTAGTTATGTTCACGTCCGGAAATTGTCATTCATTAATATTTTAGTCATTGTTTATGGTGTGAAACAAAATAATGGGGACTTGTTGAGATTGCTTTCATTGTTCAGTTCTTGGCATTTCGGTTCTCGTTTTTAACGTTGGGGTTTCTCTTTTATCTTTGCCAGTCCACAACTTCCAAAATCTCTAAAGGGGGACGTACATTGGAATCCACGCCGTTGGGACAACTATAAAGTAGAGGAAATGGAAAAGAATATGATAAATAAGAGAAACAAAAACATTGGAACGATGTCACAACTTAAGCTCCAGGAGCATCATTGGTAGTTAAAATCTCAGTGACGTGAGAGAGCACGTGTGGTCTTGTGGAAAAGTTACAGGACTCGTGATCATTCTCCCGTTAAAATAGCGGTCGAGCCCCACTCTGGTCAACGTCCCTGGACAAGATAATTAAGCTCAATTGAGTCGACCCAGAGGAAATCTGGGGCTTGCTAGGGGGCATATTACAATCTAATGTAATAGACTGTGCGCCTTTGTAGCCATGGTCTTGAGCAGCCACCTAATGAAGCGGAAATGGTTTGTGACAAGTTAGGCCCAGTCAAAAATAGAATAAAGGATGCCTTAACCCAAAACTAATTGCAAAAGAATCATTTTCTCCAGAATTGTATTGAGAAAAAACCATTTTATAAAACCAAATATATCAAAAGTTACCAAATCACAAGGAGTGGGAAACCTATATTTTAAGGGGGGGTAAGTGTAGTACAAGGGGTCAAAATATGAAAAAGGATCAAAACGCATCGAAATGTTGCCAACGGTTCGTCACATTACCAGGATAAAAAGGTTATTGAGTTGCTCTTATCTGCAGGTTTGAAGTTCAATAGTAGGTCAAAATAGGTTCAAGGTCACAATGGGGTTGAAATTTAGATATATCGTTCGTTATAAAAAATGTTGTCAAGTGTTCGTCTAATGGTACAAGAGACCGAAAATATTACAGGTGTACCATCTGTGATATCCGTTGAAATTAATTGGAACCAACGTGACTGGGGAACGGACAGTGCAGCGTCTATGGTTAGGTTCACCCGTATCAACTATAATTTGGCTAATGTTGTATGTATGTATGTCTTGTGTTATGTTGTATAAGGCTTCGGCAGTTTCGATCCATATTGCTCCAAATTCACGTGAAAGGTTTGCGTGAGGATACAGGACGGGTAAACCTATATTTGGACGAACATCGATTCAGGAAATGGCTTGAAAAGCAACGAAACAAGAATGTGCTCGGTTGCTATGATTAGAAATTACATTTGTTTGTCCGCGTTAGAGCGGAGGCGTATGCGGGTGCGTTGCGCGGGTGGGTACGGCTGGTGACGGTCGTGGAAAACGGACCGATTCGCGTAAGACGCTAAATGCGGTAAGCAAATAAACAGGCTCCTTATATAGGTACACACACCAAAATTTCAAAATGCATAGGAATATCAAAGGACTAGTTAGCTGTGTAGCTCTTTGTGAAAGGAGAATTTTGGGGCAAAAATCATTCAAATGTACATTCGGTTACTCGAGATATCAACCATTTAACGTGTCACAAAATATGACGCGAAACGCCACAGACAGAAGCCCCATTTTTTCAAAAATGACTTTTTAGCCAAGGTTGCAGACTATAATTTATAAAACATTATGTACATTCAGTGAAACCTAAAACATGAGGGAAGACACTTATTATAGGTTATCACTTTTTTAGTTAAAATAAAGGAACAATATCATTTAATTTTCATACAGCAACACTGGAATATGCCACTTCTACAAAAAGTTGAACCGCAACTCAAGACAATTGTCAAAAAAATGACTAAGTTCAGCTAATTAATATGCGTAAGTGAATATCTCAAGTTCTATAAAGCCATAGAAAAAAAGATGAGCTTGCATGTTGGTAAAATGACAAGATGTATCTAAAACATTAAAAAACATCTCAATTATCTCATTTAATATTGCAAAGAGCTATAAAATATTCAAATTCCGATTGCAAATTAGGGCTGATTAGGAACGGCATTTTAGCACCTTGACTCTGTTAATGAGCACCTTACCCAACCCGTTTAAGTCATTCCAACAAAATAAAATTGCCCCCAAATTGAAAAATAAGCTCGTTCATCAAGATATACATATTCTGTGTATTTCAGCTTTTGATGAGACATGTTAGCCTAATATTAAATATGCGAGAATTTTGATATTGCCATAGATCGGCAACTAGCGTCATATAACCAACAGAATTTGGGGACACCGCATAACTAATATTTCAATTCAGCTTCCATAACAAATTGAGTCTGTTAATAATTACTTTTCATATGTAAAATAGGCTTCACAGTGATAGCATGTTGTCATATCTAGATACAGATGCAAAAAACTGGAAGTAGGTTACTATATTGAGAGTAGAGAAGAATCTCCCATCAAATGGTTTATCATAACAGTAGCCCAATGAATTGATATAAAGAATTTTAAACACATATTATATATCGACACTTCATATGTTTTGATAATTGGGAGCTGTACATTTGGAGAAAAGAATTACAAGAAATAATGACAATGTTTGTAGTAAATCTTCATCACATTCTATAGACCTGCATGGACATTTAAAATGAGTACAGTTGTATGCATAACTGTGAGTGCATTTACATCGCCTAATCCACATGCGCCAAGTTTCTTCTCTACGCCTTGATCCAATGGTGTAATGGACATACACGTAGGAACAAGTGCCAATTTTAGGATACTTAATATATATATGGTAATGTATTAAAGGGGGGTGTTCCGATTTTATGCGTGTTTGTTCTCAACTTTATATGAGAGCCGGCACCTGCATACAAACAAAAAAGTGCGGGGTTTTGATAATGAAGCGATAATGCACATGCAAGCCCGATTCCACTACTTTGCTAACATTGATGGTTATAACCATAAAACAAGGTTTTTGTTTATATCTTGCCAAAGAGAGAGTGGCGCAGTGTTAGAAATATTACACCTTGTGAAAATGTCATGTGGAACTTTGGCATACAAGCTCATTAAGCACCTGGCAATACAAAATCGGGACTTAGTCACCGGTTAAAATCTTACAAGTCTGAAAATTTCATTAATTCACTTCAGAAAAGAGTTGATGAAGATATTTACAACTATTCCTGTTGTGTGATAACAACTCTAAGGAATTGCTTTCAGGTGGAATCAGCTAATGGTTATTGGCCTGAAGTGTGAAAATTATGGGAGAATGTGAGGACAAATTTGTCATGACTCCTCGTTGATAAAGTTAATGGCATTATGTGGCCAGTTACATGGTTGGCAGCGCACGATCGGATCGGATCCAGTCTCGTATCCCGTTGCGTTACACAGGCAACGGGCCACACCAAAATTGATCCAGATCTGCAAAGCGTACATGTGGGTACACGCTGGTAGGGTCGCTGCCCACTTAAGTGCGTACTTTTAGGTTAGCGTCAAGTATTCCCTTATCACCCAAGTTTTAAGCGTAGCATTGTACACTTTCCGATTCGAAAGGGCGTTGTACTTTCGCACTCACTGCGCCGCCGTGTAGAGTTCTTAAACTTTCTCCCATGATCTGGATCCGTGATCTGGATCTTGGTGATGCGCATCGGATCTGAATCTGCGCTCCGTGTAAGATTGCCCATCATGATAATGTACATTATGGAGGCGTCATGCCAACAGGACTAGTAGGAGTTCTTTTCTCCGAGTATCAACAGGCCTCGCGAATGGCTGGCAATCAGTGCAAACGTGGTTTGGGGTAGCATACCCAATAATCTGAAACATCATATGCAAAAAAAGGGTTACAAAATTATCTTCACACAGACAATTGTATACAACATCATTGACCTCGTGGGCTTCTGGCCTTTATTATGATAATAATATTACAAAAATTTGCTGAATCCAAAATTTAATTCATTCCACATTTTGAGATAAAAAAAGAACATTGTTAAACATGAAAAACATTGAAAAAACACATACAGGGTTTTTATATTAATGGTCATAAGTGTAATACATTTCAATATTACAATTATTGAAATCTAAAAGTATTAAAATTTAAAGCATGATATTAGATACATTTCTCCAACCTACAACACAAACCAGTTTGGTTAGCAGGCGTGAAGAATTACCGGACAGCCTCTGTAAACAAAACACCAGCCATAGCAGTGCACGCACGGAAAAAATTAGTTGTTGTGTTGACACACAGAAGCATGGGCTGTGCTGGTTTTTCAGTACTCCCAAATGCGCAAAATTCAATCTGGATCATTATGTTATACATTTTCTCCATTAATTACAAATTATAAAGCATTCTATACTTGCAGTAGGTATTTGAGAACATGATCATTAAAAATAACTTTACCAGGACAATTGCGATTAGTCACAAGACCGATGATTTTCAGCGTAGTCAACAGCCAGTTGCAGTAGCGCTGGTGTGTTGACTATCCATAACTTGAGTCTCGGATAAACTAAACGTTGTACAACTTTTCTGTCTATGCTTGGGGTGCTACACTTGTGTTCACAGAAAAATTGCAACACACTGCTAAAAAAAGTGTGACTGTATACTCCAGATTACAGTGGGTCAAAATCGGCCCAAGAATAAGGAAATAATAGCGAAGTCGGAAACTTGGTAATAATAACATGATCACGCTACCACATGAAGTTATTTTTGGAAAACCCAACACATGTGCATGGAGAGAAAGGTCCAGGGACTTACAATATATGGTCAAAAAAACATGCCCCCTAGTAGAGTGTAGCACCCAAGAAATAGTCATTATTCTCAGAGGATATTTTGAATTTTGAGAAACTGATGAGAGTACTTTCTAAATGGAGGCAAAAAACCATGATTTCCGGGCGGATGAACTATCAATATAAAAAAATATTAAAAATACTTAAAAAAAGCAAAAAACTAAAAAATTAAAAAAAAAAAAAAAAAAAAAAAAAAAAAAACGGGGTTGAAAAAAAATTTATTAGTTTGATATTATTGAGGTTGGCACAAGAATTTTTTTTAATCTGAAGAAAAACAACAGAAGAAAGAAAAGAAAGAAAACTCAGGTTGAGTGCATGAGGTGTGGGTGTTGCAGGTTAATTGTGCATGGGGCTGTGCTATGCCTACTTATAATAATAGTGCAAATAGTGTGAGGAAAGAAAGCGAAAGCGAAAGGGGAAGCAAAATGGTCAAGAAAGACGTCTCATGTTTTCCGCTTTGATCGTCGTATGTATGGATACTACGGGTTAGCCAAAGAGTTTTGATAAGAAAAAAAAAATTACGGATATTCAGATATGAAATATTGAAGTTTTATTTTAGAAATAGGAAACTATAGGCCTCAGGATACCAGGTTAAGTAGAGCGATATGATGCCCCCCCAAACACGAGGAATAGAAATACGATCCGGGCTGTGGACGGGGGGGGGGGGGTCCATCTACGGGATATATAGGAGTTTGAGGAGTTATGAGGAAAAATATTGGAAAATACGGGAAATACGGCCTACCCCACGGGGAGTACTTTTGAAAAAAAAAAAGGACACGGCAACTTGGGATTAAATATTGAATTTTATTATTTAAAAAATAATAGAAGAAAAATTTAAATATAGCCTACGGAAAGTTATTTACGGGATTAAATATCAGTTGACGTTTCCTTAGAAAGCGGTAACTACTTGAGCTATGGATATGAGTAGGTAACGGAAGTTGAGTTACTAAAGTGTTAAAACTACAAAATTTGGACTTGGAGGAGTCATTAAGTCCAGGGTTACGGGTTGGTTGCGGTGGTCTCGCCATAGGGTGGTCACTTCTTCGTGATCGCTCAGTTCAGTGATCGCGGGGGGATCCCGTTCACTAAACTAGCGGGAGCCGCGCGAGCGGCGGGCCTCCCGCTAGTAGCTGTAATTCTTATTATAGAACGTTCAAACAAAGAATATTTACATTTACTTATTAGTGTGACAAATTGATACAATTTACAAACCAGTCCGATCACAATCGGACCATTCTGTATAAATTTTACCCCATGATGACCTTGAACATGTCATATGCCTATTCGAACAATTCTAATTTTTTACCCCGTTTAAACCCACCCACCCCATTTTAATATGTTCCACTAGGTGATTTTGGTAAACTTTTACTTATATTATTTTTGGACAATTTCACAGTATGTTAACACCAAAAATGTTTTCTTTGCAATTTGTTTTGGGTCAAATATAAATAACTGACGACTATTTTTTTAAAGGCGGCTGTAGTAATAATTAATGTCACCCGCGATTTGAGCCTGTTTACGGGGATTAAGCGCTATATAAAATGGTATTATTTTACATCATGCTAACTTGTCCAAAAAAACAAATTTCACCTGCAATTGTGGACATTGAGTTAATTATGATAACGGTGGTATTAGAATTTTCATCTTTCTTTAGCCGGCATAACAATGTTGAATATGAAATCTGTAGTTTTCTAAAATTTAGTTGAACTTCTGTTTCCTTTATTTCGATACACCCTGAAGTTAAGTCCCAGTGTTATCGTATTATTTTCAACAAAAATTTGAGAAATATACGTCTCAAAGTCCCTTCAAACCTTGATTGCCTCTTGTCGGAAGCTTTTCATGACAGTTCTAAACCAGTCCTAACTTCTTCAAGGATTGAAACAAACATTTGGGGTCATTGATCCACCTTTTTTGGTATCGGATACACTTTCTCGATTGAATGAATATTCATCTTTTTTTATTGGTTCCACCCTATACATTATGACAATCGGACAGATTGAAAAAGTCGTCCACCCGTATAGCCAAGCTATTACCGATTCCAGAAATACAACACATTTTTTAAAAAAAAGAATACAAAACGAGACACGGAGGTAGAAAATGGGGTTGGCTCCTAATTCATAGTAGTAAGTCCTATCTTTCCGATAAACGTTGTACGTAAGATATTTTGTACCGACAGGTTTTGTGCCAAATTGACATGATTTTCATTATTTGGTATATCTTGAAACGACATTTTCTCTGCGGGCAACTAAGGTTGTAGTAAGATAGTAAAGGTCACATGCAAAGACCCAAACAAAGGTTTTTATGTTAAATTAAAGCTCAAAATATAAGGAGACAGATAATGCAGTTGTTTATAGTTTTCACTATTCGTAAGAAAGTTTCAGGCGATTAAAACCACATCAACAAAAGCACCCAAAAAAACAAGTTGAAAAATCAAAAATGTTGGCCAACTCGGACGTGACGTGTGTGGAGTAGCACCCATTTTAGTAGTGTTGCCCGCCGTAATTGAAGTTGTACAGTCTGGCGCATTTAAAAATTATACTTTCTAAATCATTTGCATTTTTGTACAAATTTAAGTGCGTATTTTTGATGTTGAGTTTTATTGGTTAAATGACAGTAAAAATATAAAGTCACAACGAAAAGCGAATTCCGGCGCGAATCCATGCATAACTGGTTTAGGAAAATGTAAAAGTGGTAGCTCTGTGTTTTTTTTACTACCACCGTCATGAAACTGGGTACGAAGCATTGAAGTCAGTAAAAAGTTTAAGCTATTAATATAAGTCATAGACCCTCAATTTCTAATTAAAAAAGAGGGTACCAATTCATATAGATGACTACTCGCAATATTAAACGGGACAAAATGATTTAATGCAAAACATCGCAACATGTGTGGTTCTAGATGGACATGACCGCGAGAGAGGAACTTGTGAGCGAGATTTGAGGGATGAATGTCACAACTCCGACGCGGCACTGGTACTAAAACTACATTTTAAATACTTCAGAAAAAGCAGTTAAAACAAAATGAAAGGTGTACAGAATTAAGCAGGTTTGCTGGTGGAAAATCATCGAGAGATAGATGGTGGACTTTATGGCTGGGTATCAGAACTTTGGAGAATTTATGCGGGGACAAAGTCACACCAATGCTAGTCCATCGCGATGTTAGCGAAAATGGAGACTGCCCTGCGCCGGGGCCCTGATATAATCGTCACGTTTCCCGTTATTTCGAGCTTTAAACCGGCTTAGAATATACTGTTTTCAATTTAAAATATACCTGCTAAAAGTATTATTACTTGCGGTTCGGGCTTGCGGTGCGGTATGCGTTAGCTCCCAGTCTTTCGAACGCCATGGTAGACAGTTGTATAGCACGCGGGTAGATAGCACGCTGTATTATGTATACCAACTACCAGCGATCGACCGCGCCCAAGCCCCCGGGAAAACGCTTAGATGCTCAAGCTTCAGCATTACTTACTGGGTGACGTAGCAGAAAAGTGGTAGGCCGAGATCCAAATTGTCGATGTTGTAGGCTGTTTATAATGAGATACATATTTATCAGCCAATATATTGCCACAATGTACTAGTACATGATTCATTTTGATGTCAGTGGTACATATATTAGGTTGATTTGTAGGCAAAAGCTCGAAGAGATTGGGGAAGAGAGATGCCATGCAGTTCGTTGAACCTTCCGCGTCTTATTCGCTGTCAAATTCTCAAAGAACTCACGACCGCCGACAATGTCTTAACTTCCTTTGTGAAAAATTTTTTAAAGAAAAAACCAAAACGTTTTCAATATTTTTCAAAAATTGATATAATTTAAATCATAATATGTTGTAAAATGAGAGAAATGCAGGTTTTTGCATGCTTTGCCCGGTGCCCAATGCATTGTTTACGTAAACATTCCCGGGTCTTTTCGTTCGAGCTGATACCTCTGTGACGTCATTATCATGCGCCCAAATTTTCTATTCGTTAGTAACTCAGTGACAAAGACTAAGGGCCAAAGTACCCAACTTTAACTTATAAAAAGTAAGTGTTTGAGGATTTAATTTGCTGCGAGTTTTAATTTCATAGAGTTATATAGTCAGAAGGAAATGAAATAAATATAAACTCTCATATAGTATATTGGCTTTGCATGTGAGCTTTTAAGTTGGTATGACATTTTTTAATGGCAAAAACCGCTATTTTGCAAATTGGATAAAATTGTTGAGTTTGGTACACATTGTATTTATACATTGAGAATCAAAAACTGAAGGAAGCACTTGCCACACCCCTCATGGCCCCAGCTTACATTTGAAAGGTTACACAGGGATACAACTTTTAAAATTGTTCCGATTGTGTTGAAAAGCAACACCACGATGTTTGTCTGATTACAAGGGTCCAAAAAGGGAGGAGTTTGCTATAGTTCTATACCACCTAATGGCGGATTAGTTTGGGAATTGTGGGGTTAAAAACTGTTAAAAAAATGGTGAAAAAGTCCCCAGTTTTGTTTTTATTTGTTTGCTATTGCCCAGCTATTGGATTCTGTGACCTGTGATATTTTGTGGATAAAGTGAAACAACTAAGCATAAAACGGGATAAGCGCAAACAATGACTCGTTTCAATCCTTAAGCTAGGAAAGCAATTTGCACCCACAATACAAGGTAAGAGATCTATTAGTGTCAAATCTATAGAATTACTATATGACACAATATCTAAATCCTCTCGTTGAACATTTAAGCGATTTTCTGTTGTCTGTTTTAACTATTATATTTCCAAAGGTAGGAAGAAGTCAGAAGCACAAGAAACAATGTTTTATAGCGAAATCAGTAGCCAATAAGAAATTGGAAAAATGACTGGAAAAATGGCGACTGAGGAAGAGTTATATACCTGGTTTAGTATTAACCTAATAACTGGTTTCACCAGGCATTGTATTGTAGACTGTTTCTTTGCAGTCATGGTCAATAGTTGATGAGTAAATTTGACTCATATTGAAGGGGAGACCAAGGATAAAAGAATGAAAATTGAGGACAAGGACGGGACAAAAGACAAGGGAACGAAGTATGGCAAATTGGTAATTAGTCCAATTGTACACCTGCGAAAGTTAGTCGAGTATGAAATGAAGGAAAGGTACTAATGAGTAGAAGGTAATTAGTTCAGAGAAAAAAATGGGGACTCGGGTCATATCCTTTTGGCGAGTTGAATCGTAATATAGAGTGTAATCGCGAAAAGAGTTAACGGAATGGGGAACAAACTAAAGCTGATTAATTTATTCAAAGCAACTAAAGCTTTCTTTAAATTAGAGAAAAGGGGAAAAAAGGTTTTGGAACGTTGCCATTAAAACTGAATGTAAGTTGAAGTTGACATTTAAGTCAAATATTGACGTAAAGAAAACTAAAAGCTAAACGAAGCTCTAAAACATTGAATTGCTTTCATTTCGTAAGTGGGCCCCTTTAACAGTTTAACATTTAATTTCTAAATCAATATTTTTATATAAAAACAGTAAAAAAAATATTTTTAAAAATTGTTGTAAAATTAGTCCAATTTTCCTTAATCTGAAGCCAAAAATTTTCCAAATTGCTAAAATGTCGAATGTTTGAGGAAAAATGAGGAAAATTTGGGTTAAATTGGGCTCAAACTTTGCATCTATGGTATAGCTATTAGGGAGACGGACTAAATTGATGTAGAGGAGATTGCTCAAGGAACTTGTAGATGACAGCTGACGTTGGGGCACTGAAAATTGAACATGAAGAAAACAAAAGTTATGAATAAAATTCACTGGTAGCTAAGACCTGTTACTGGTATGACGGCGACAAAATTGCCGACGTAGAAGAATTTTACAGTGTTAGAAAGTTGAAGGCAAGTGGTTTTAGGTGTTTAGCCACTTTTGAACACTTTGTGTTTAGAAATTAAATACATGGTGTTTAGAAATGAAACATTTTTTTTTTTTTTTTAATATTTGACATGTTTAGGATTACCAGCTTCTAAACGTTTTAAAACGAGTTTAACCTCTAAACATATCAAATATCCAAACACCAAACTGTTTAATTTATAACACAAAGATGTTTAATTCTAAACACCGTGATTTAATTTCTAACACACAGGTTCATTGCTAACCATCAAACAATAAACACCCCCTTGGCTTCACTTTCTAAACACTGTTTTACAGTGGACCTCTATTGAGAGGAATAGTTCGAAGGAAAAGTGTCAATAACAGGATGTAAGGAGAATTAGATTGGGTTGGTGCCATTATGGGAAACTGAGTAATATCATGAGAGGAAAATTACCAATGAGTCTAAAGAGGAAGGGATTCAAATTCAATGCATTTTGCCAACACTAACTTATGGAGCGAGACCTGGGATGACATATAAATTGGCAGAAGAAGATAGCAGCACCCAACATGGAAGAATATGCTTCGGAATTACCATAGACAGAAAACAATAATGCTTGGGTAAGGGATTTTATACAACACAAGTCAGGGAATCCTGGAAATCATCAAGCTTAATAAGTGGAGGTGGGCAGGACACATCAGCAGGACGACAGATAATGGATGGCAGTGGCGTAGCCAGGGTGGGGGCAAAGCGGGGCAGAGGCCCCCCTCTGACAACATTTGTGAGGGGATCTCGGGAATAAAACACGGATATTCATGTTAAATCAAGCCCATTTTCGGATTCATTTTGCTCTGCGACCCGCGAAATTGTTGATTGTGATCGGGACATTTGTTCACCTACCGGGAAATTGCCCCCCAGTCTGAACCAACGGGCTGGCTACGCGCATGTAGATGGACTTCGCTTTAACATCTTGGAAGCCTATGGACGGGAAGGAGGAGTAGCGGCGTCAACGGGTAGGCAAGCGAGCGTAAAGGGCCTTCAAACTGCCTGCCCAAGTGCACAAACAAAGTGGGACTCGAACCCAGGGACCTTTGGGTCATGAGGTGGTCGTTGTATCCACTGGACCACATGATCATGATGGTATAGCTAAACCTTTTGGCAAAAATTGGTATAGAATATGGGTCATACTTCCAGACTCTCGGACGAACGTTTTCAGTAGGGGACTGTTATTATAGTGCACAGATCTTATTGTGAGTGTGCAAATCGGGATAAGATTGTGAATGTTGGACACAAGTACTTTATACATTGATAATCAAAAAATTGATGGAACACTTGCACACGCCTTGCATGGCCCCAGCTTGGATTTCAAGGTTACAACAGGGGTAAATTTTTTAAAATGGTCGATTGTGTTGAAAAGCCCCATGATGATGTCTGGTTACAAGGACCCCAAAAAGGTAAGGTTGTACACCTGTGAATTTATAGTTATACTAATACTAATATATGGGCTTTTAAAAGCGCCATGCATCCAGATCACAGCGCTGTTGCATTTATTATTACGCTGCGTCAGGAAATCGTCACATCATTTCGCTTCATCTAAGGCCGGCAGCTGGCCAAGCTCACCAATCTATCAGGACTTAGTGATTGTAATATTCCCATTAACAGCTACCCGAATATCCGCTTGGGTCGACAAAGCAAGTGAGGTAAAGTGCCTTGCCAAGTGCACCAGCACATTGACCACAGCTGGGGGCTCGACCCAACAACCTTTTGGGATCATGAGTTGGCAGTCATATCCACTGGTGCCACATGTGCCCTCTAAGTTTAGGAATTATGAGGTAAAAAACTGCCAAAAAATGGGAAAAAAGTCCTTTTGGGTTGTACGGTCAAAAAATTAATGTTTGCTCCAATTTTAGTAAAATGTGTTCAAATTGTGGTAGCTCTAAATGAAATATATGAATAGTTTTGACTAACTTACGTGTCTGGTTATTAACGAAGTGGTGAATAAAGTCACAGCTATTGGCAGCTATTGATTCTATTGACCTGGCCTATTTTTGTTGGATAACGTGAAACCTAAGCATAACAGTTAAGGCAACTGTTCCTTATTTCAATCTTTAAACTAGGGAAACAATTTGCACCACATTACTGAATCAAAGCAACTTTTAAACTTTGACACCATGTAACACCAAACTTGACTTGTTTTACCATTTTACAGTTTTTAACCCCATAACTCCGGATCTATAAGCCATAGATAGTGTAAACTATACCTTTTTGGAATCCTTGTAACAGACAAACACCATGTTTGTGCTTTTTAACACATTCGGAACATTTTAAATTTTTTTTGACCCGTATACCATGAAACGCAAGCTGGGGCCATTAAGGGGGGTTGGCAATTGCTTCCATCACTTTTTATTGATTATTAATACCTAAAGGACTTGTGGGCAAAATTCACAATTTTATTCCGGAAGCGGCACACGTTCAATTACAGTCCCTTGCTATTTCTATGCAACCCTAACCAACTTGAGTTTCTGCGTGACCGTCCACGTGGTTGTACTTACTTTATCTTGCCTGGCCTATTTACCGCTGTTTCAGCATCAACGAATTGCCGTATTTCTCATGACATGTTCCACAACGCCTATTTTTTTTTTCTTTCTCTAGGATCGGTGAATCTTTGAAGATATTGGACATCTTGGGTTCCTGATGGTATGGAGATGATTTCCGTTCCATAATCACTTTCTCCTGCGGAACAAAATATGAATGATTCTAAGACGTTGCATGACAGAATTTCATTAAATATGATTTTCGCTATTTCTCAAGTAATTCAAGTCGGAATGCATGTCAAGCCCTCTCTGTACGTACAGGCATGTATCTTAAGGTGCAACGAGGGATTTCATATAACAGGTTACTCTTTTTTTTTAAACCCTGACTTTAGCACTGAGTAAAGCTTTCTATCAAAAAAATCCCCATCGGAAAGGATTAAACTGATATTATTTAGTTCTTTGGTGCAACAATTGTGAAATTTCTTCTCATTTTCTATGGAGCAAATTGGAAACACTCAGTTCGATATCCTACATTGAAATATAAGCCTATAGAATCACCTTTTATTTTCACTTTTAATGACATTCATGTAGCCAAGTACAATGTAAGAAATCCCCATTTGAGTGTCTACTTTATTACGAAATCACACTACAACCAACTACATGGCATGCAAAAATAAAACTGGCTTGAAATCTCTCGATGTACCTTTATTCGCATAGATCGATGAGATGAACTCAGAATTTGATGTATCAACTTAGGTGTGGTTTCAATATTTGGGTAATTTCCCATATCTTTCCCTGGAGAGGCCAGCAGCGCACACAAGTGTTAAAAAACCACGTGCGCTTAGCTGACCGACCCGGCCCTCCGTTTTTTCACACTTAACTGCATAAGGTTTGCACTTCCGTAGTGCATAGGGGGGGGGGGTCCCTCGGGGCCCTGCATTATATAAACCACTTCCTAAATATGAAATTTTAAGTTGAATCCACCACAGTTTAGAAGGCTTAAAAGACTCACAAAAAGAAAAAAAACTTAAAAATTGTTTTTCATAACTAGGGGCAAAACATTGATTTAATTTTGCGTCAAATGTGCAGACAAGACACTAATTCAAATTCATTTCTTCTGCGTTTCTACAGTATTGATTCACCTAGACTTCTGGTGATTGCTTTACTTGGTGAAGACTTAACTATATTTACCATGTTAAGCCCAAATATATCTTATGCCATTTTATATTTTTAGGGTTACTTGTATAATTACCATAGGTTTCTACAGTAAACCGCTATATGATGCATATCAAATATTATGGCACCAATGGCCTACTATACTTCCAAGAATTTTTTTGGATCATTATTTACTTTGTTTATGTCAGGTGTATGCATTATGAAAATTCAGAAATCACATTAACTCGGTTAAGTTTTTCATTTTTGTCATGGGCAGTTCCGTTAGTGCATGGGGGGGGGGGGGGTCCCCCTCCAGGGACACATACTAATTCGAGTTACCACGCAACCCAACCACCCCCATCAAGAGTGAGATCAAAGGTCATCTAGAGACCATCTCGAGGTCATAGCTCAAAACTATCAGATTTCTCAAATTGCTATAATCAACTTGCAAAGATGAGAGGTAACGTATAA
This sequence comes from Ophioderma brevispina, assembly GCA_023653785.1. Lineage (NCBI taxonomy): Eukaryota > Metazoa > Echinodermata > Ophiuroidea > Amphilepidida > Ophiodermatidae > Ophioderma > Ophioderma brevispina. The sequence continues at coordinate 26,325 of JAMKCH010016451.1, forward strand.
ATAAGAAACGATTTTGATAGTTATAAAGAATATGCGGAAATGGAGAATTTGTTTTGACTATTAGTTAATTAAAGCAATAATATCATTTTTTTGAAGAGCGCCCCCAATTTTTCAAAAATTTGGAGATTTTTACACGGTTGCATTGGTAACTGGCTAGTAAACTATACCTGTGAATGGTTAAGCTCGAAAATGTCTATGTCGCAAACGAAGGAATTTTGTAATTAGAATAATTAATATCGGAGATCTCCGATGATAATTCAAAGGCTGCTGGAAACGGCCTTCCAATATGAAATAGCCGGGAAATAGCTCCATGTACGTGTCTACGCTCATCCATTAGTTGTTTTACTGGTTCAGGCAAGTCAAGTTAGAGGTCATTTTCTTGAGGTAGCACTATTTCATCATGGGCGGACATAAACTTAGCATTTCCAGTTCTGCCGTTAAGTTACAATCTGGGATCCCAATTCTAATTACAAAATTGCTTATTTTATGATAAATACGCATTTTTTAGCATTCTCGTTCGCAGGCGTAGTTTCCTAGGCAATTACCAACATAACTGTGCAAAAATATCACATTTTGAAAATTGGGGGCGCTCTTCAAAAAATGTGCTGTTATTGCTTTAAGAAAATGTAGGGGGGAAAGTACGGGATGGGTAAGCGCGAAACCTTTCCAAATTGACTTATTTTTAGACTCTAATTTTATTGTTAACGCGTATAGGAGAAATAAAGAAATTCGAGAAATTTGATTTTTTTTCCCGAAAAATGTATCAGTTAAAAATATTATTTTAACTGCTGCTTTCTTGTGAATTGATTATGATTGGCCGAGTTTGAATAAAGTTATTGTAACATTAGAATAGTCCGGATTTATATCATTACATGAACTTCGATTTCAAACGCCCGTCTACTGAAGACGATGCTTTATATAAATTTTAAAATGATTATACCATAATTTTATCAATCAATTGATTTGGTCAGTGATAAACATAATAAATCAAAGGTCATGCCCACATTGGCCTATGATTAATTCACTTGGATGTATTTTTAAAGTTATAAAAAAAAATTAAAACATTTCACGCGTCAATGTCCACTGTAAATTATAAGTTTGGGTTGAAATTACCTTCATTGTTCATGCTGCTCTTTCTCGATTGCATTTTACAGTCAGGGGTTATAGGTATCTCTGAATAAAAATTAGAGAAACAAAAGAGTGAGTATATTTCAATTAACAGGAGAACTGCAAGCTACTTTGACATGATTACAAAACAGTTAAAACAACACAACATGAACATGATCAAATTAAAACTTTTTGCCTGAAATGCTTAAAGGTGGGTAACGCGATCAGGGTTCGAATTTTCATATCAAGTTTTCTGCTTCACATGGATGTGTATCACCAAAGACATCTAATGAAATTTTTTTAGTTAAATCGTTTGGCAAGTAGAAGCAAAAAATGTGTACTTAATTGGTCCATATGACAGTGTGTGTGTGTTAACTTGTGTTAATGTGGTGGACTACATTTGGGGACGTTTTTGTTCATAACATCAAAAGGAAACATTTCCTGGATCTCAAATTTCACCGGATGATGAGAAAAATATTAACCTTCTTCCGATTCAAAAATCTCAATTTTGATGAGGTAAATGGGAGACGAGGGTGTCGATAGGTTTACCCACCTTTAAGCCCTTGTCTTACCAGAGGGTTACTTCTCAGAGTGAACTTTGCTCCGGTGCGCTAAAATGCCAAAAGCTTTGGTAAAAAAAATTCTAGGTAATATTTCTCTGATCCTTTCTGGTCATTTTAGCGAATAGACCAGTTAACAGCAATGTTTGTAAACGTGTTAGGGCCTGGTATCTTGAAATAGGTCGGCCTGACTGTTACACACTGTGCAATTGTATCTGTTAGAGCTTTAATACTATGGGCCATAACGATTCGCAGGAATGGATTCGCAGGCAACAAAAGAAGTGACTTAGGATGTTAACTGGTCTATACAATATGAAGGTAGCACCATAGGGTATGCCGTCAAAGTCGAAGGGTAGGTGTGTAGTTGCCACCCAAAGATATTTTATGGTACATTTTTGAAAATATTATGCACAGTATCAGTGGCGGATCCAGGATTTTTGGTACGATGGGGCGTGGAATTTGCTGCCAACAACAAGCTACAATGGCACCGCAGTGCCGGGTTGTGGGCGTAGGAGGAGTGTCCCCTCCTGCGCTGTGGCGGTGGGGGAGGGTGCTGCAGGGGGTACCCCTTCCCCGTTTCGCGCGGAACCTTGCAGTGTTCAGTTTCTAAAGGCTTAGTCACCTATCCAATTATTTGCTAGAAAACACCGCCCAGACTGCTCAAGACTGGTGTCGAATGGCCTTTTTTTAAATCGTGAGCAGTTTTTCTTATTTTCCTGTTGCAAGGTATGGGACTGTCCTGTATGTAGGCCTACAGTCTTCTGCATGCAGTCTTGTGTGGTTCGGGAGCACGTGGCAAATTTGAAAAATCTGCCATGATTTATTTAGGTTGCGAGCACGAGAAATCGACAATAGACTTAAAGTTTCTATTTTTGTTGGGTTATTCACAGTAAATTTTCAACACATAATTCTTATCCTCGTTGAGTAAATAGGCAAAATTAAAGGTTATTAGTCAGGCTTTGTAATTAAAGAGACACTGGCACATTTGAAAAATAGTGCGCCCTCAAGATTTTTCAAAATCGATATTTTTGCATAGTTGTAAGGCTATCGATTAATTAGCAAAATGCAGTGTACATCTTCCATGGAAAGAAAGAAAGAAAATAGTCGGTCACTGCAAGAATGCAAGCATGCCGGACACAAAACACGCTGTACATGCAGTTTTCTCGGGAATTGAGGCCTTCTTTCTTCTTGTAAGTTTGTTGTTGTTGTGGTTGTTGCTTTATTTTTTCTCCTTTACTCCACGAGGAGGCGTGCGCCGAGCACGCCCTATGTAGATCCGCCAGTGCAGTATGCTCTAAAAATATTCCAATTGCCATCATTTAGAGTTGAAAATCGCATGAAAATACGATATCCCTAACTTTATCAGCGCAAATTTGGATTTTGCCTATTTTTCGTGAAAATGCCAATTTTTCCGACTCGCGGACTTGATGACGTCATTGTGAACCCATACTATGTTATGTTGGTATTTATTTTGTATCGTTGGAAAGAGAGGACCCATGCTATCCATGGTATCAACATCATAAGCACGGGTGGCTTATAACGATTCTCGAGGATGGTAACCCCCGGGTAACCTTGTTACAAAAAAGGCTGGTAAGACGAGGTTTAAATTAATTATAAACATTTTATCTCAGATTTTATGTCATCAGAAGCAATCTACTGCTGGCCAAGAAAAAACATCGGTTTTGACACGGAACTTAACAGCATCACTCAGGAAACAATCATGTACTTCATATGCAAGACTAATTCAATACGACATGTGACCGTTTTCTCCTACTTTACCTACAGTTGTAAATGTACTCTACCGATTATGGCAAGCCATAAGGCATACTTTTGCCGCGACGCGTTGCGAGAACGTACACCGCGTTGCCAATATGTCACAACGCTTGCGGGGTCGGCCAATTAAAATGATCTTTTCTGTGACGTATTTCAAAAAATAGACCCACACGCGTTGCAAAGTATAAGCAACGCGGTTGTGGAAACTCACAACGCCGTTGCAAGCCTTCCAACAACGCCGTTGCGCGCTCACAACGCTTGCAAGCTTCACAACGCCGTTGCGAAGGTCCACCAGCCATAAGGGTCCTAACGTATTGCCGCAACGCGTTGTGAGAAAGTACAACGGTTTGCGCCATTTCGGGAACGCGTTGCGCCATCGGCCAATAAATCATTCATTTTTGACGTATTTCAAAAAATAGATCCACAACGCGTTGCGGCATACGTTATGACCCTTATGGCCTTCACAACGCGTGCAAGCCTTCACAACGCGTTGGCGAGCTTCACAACACGTGTAAAACTTCACAACGCGTTGTAAGGCCATAAGGGTCATAACTTATTTGCCGCAACGCGTTGTGACGTTGCAACGTCGTTGTGAAGGTCGAACGCGTTGTGAGATTTTATTATTTTTGTATACTTCACAAAATTCATGTTTTGATGGCCGACACCGCAACGCGTTGCCGATATGTCGCAAAACGCTTGCTGAAATGTCGCAACGCGTTGCCGAAATGTTCCAACGCGTTGTAACTTTTTTTTTCACAACGCGTTGCGACAATACGTTATGGCCGCTTATGGGGGGCGCTTTGTGGCTTTCGCAACGCTTGTGAAGCTTGCAACGCGTTGTGAAGCTTCCGCAACGCGTGGGGAGGTTTTCACGGTTTTTCAAAGTATCTAGCACGCGTTGTGAGTTTACTTTTTGAATACTCCAGAAATCCATCATTCTGATTGGCCTACACCGCAACGCGTTTGCTGAAATGTCGCAACGCGTTACTGAAATGTCGCAACGCGTTGCTGAAATGTCGCAACGCGTTGCGGCAATACGTTATGGCCTTTTGCTTGCCATATACATACTTAAGTTGGTGACATTTTCGTAAGCACTCAACTGACCTTTTTGGTGGTTTTGAGGTTTTTTTTTTTTTTTTTTTTTTTTTTTTTTTTTAATTAAAAACATCAATTCAGCTATATTGCCACACTCAATATTAAAATATTTTTTATTAAGAGTTTAAAGACAAAAGTTTTTTCTGCAAAATTATAAATATGCCGTGACGTCGTGTGCACTAAAAGCTCTGACCTTTTGTGTAAATTGAGTGTTTTGAGTTTTATGCTTGATGTTGTATAAAAAAATACAGGCAAACACACAATTCATGCTAAGTAACAAAATCAAGTAAACCGTTGTGAAAGAAACATACATTGAATACAAGAAACATAAGAAATGTTAACACCAAACGGGTTTTTCTGCAAAATGACACATCGTATATACAATTCGTATATAAATGTATAAATTATTTTAATTTTGTATTAGTAATAATTTGTATAGTTAAGCCATGGTTATTACAGGGGGTAACTAGGAATGTTCTGACAGATTCAAAATCATAAAGGATGTTGTAAAGATGCCGCCCTCCAGAGTACAAGACACTTTTGAATTTGAAGTTCTTTTTTCGCATATTACCAAAGAGCAATACATAATTATAGTAACCAAAACCATTCTTAATAAGAGGAGGCGTCCAAAGGCCATACATAAGTGGACGTCCTCCAATCTAAACGCATACAAAATGATACGATACATGTCAATCAACAAATACTTGCATGTGTAGATAAATGTTTTTTTTTTTTTTGCAATTTATGGCATTTTCGGCATGTCTTACTACAATTAGAATGATAAAAGAAGAAGTTATCTATAGGTTTGAAGAGTATCCTCGAGGACATATCTTAATGTTTTTTGCACTTCTGAGGTGGGCCTAACTTATTCCAGAAAACCGTATATTGACCAATACCTCCAGATGCAAAATCATTCCTTTCCAGCAATTAAACAATCTGAATGCATTTCTGGTGATATGGCATAGCTGTAAAATATCTTAACCCTCGTCTCCTGAGCCATTTTTGTAACAAAACTCCCGAAGGGGAGGGGTGGTTACCACTGTGATTTTCGTTACTGAACTCCTCTTCCTGTGAATTCGGTACCAAGGAGGCTCAGAGTTTTCTTCTTTCCATTGGTACCAAAATAAGTACCACATCCCCAGAATGGGGGGGGGTCCCCCCATCCATCACTTTTGGAATCACCCTGTATCTTACCATACCCCGGTCGATGTTTGTTTTTGGATGAAAAGGAGCGGACATGTCAATTAACAATTACAATTAAATATTTGGACCAAAAAGGGGGTTTTAGCACGCCGGGAAAAACCTGATGGGGTGGTAACCACTCCCCCCCCCCCCGGTAGACGGGGTTACATATCCCTGGGAAGGTTTTCTGAAACGTGCATGCTATACATTAAATAAACAGACTTTATACATATCATACATGATTTCATAGGAATAGTGGATGGGTATGATCGTTTCAATGACAATTACTTTTAGTGCTCTTTTTTTGCAACTTGGGTATTTCCATCTACAGTGTACATAACTTGTTCTACATTATAGGTTGTTTCCAAGTTATTTTACACATTTTTTGCATTTCTTGCAGATCTTGTCTGATGAAAACCTAATTGGTGCTTTTGTTTAAACAAATTTAGGTCCGTTTGATCAATTATATTCAACGTTAATTAACTTTATTTGCATGCTTTCGTAAAAACTCAGTTTAATTTCACTCGTATTCAGGGCCTATCCTTTGAATGCACAAAGTTATTTAGTCTTGTCATTTTAATTTCACATTGTAGGGGTTCATTATATTTCGCTCGTGTGCTTATTCATACGCCGTGGCTATGTGTCAGGCCTGTAACCTCAACTAAATCAATTTAATCTTTCTTTCACCTCAATTTTCATTCACCTCATTTGTTTTCCTTTCTTTTAATATCATATTGTATTTCCTTATTTCTTTTTTGGATTTTCTAATCTTGTTTTCTGTAATTTTTGTGCTTGGGATATAAAAACAAAGGAAAAGCAAAAAAAGTTATACATGCATTTTTGCTGATGTTACAGGCCTAGCTTTTAGTCATGGCCTATGCATACAGTACACGAGAAGAAGTATACTGAGCTAAAAGTGAAATTATGTTGACAACAGACTAAAACACTTTTGTACATTCAGATAACGGGCCATGGATACCACGAAATTAAACTGATTTTGACAAAAATTCATGAAGATATAGTTAGTTTTTCTAGATAGGGAGAGTAGTGAGGGTTGGTTGGGTAGAGAGGTAAGATTAGGTTGATGGAGTAGGGTACGGAAGAGATGGCCAGGGTATAGGGCGTGGTGGGAGGAGCGGGTGGGAGGGGGGGGTTGAGAGGAAGAGTAGTGGGGGGAGAATGTAGAACCGTGTGGGGGGTGGAAGGGTAGGGTGTCAATCTAGGTGGGTGTGGGGTGAATGAGGGAGTGGGGGGTGTGGGTTGGATATGAGAGTGTAAAAAGGGCTAGGGGGATAGCGGTGGGGTCCAGTAGGAAATATTGGCACGGGAGATTCTGGGTGGAGAGGGTGGTGGAGTAAGTGAGTTGGTGATTTTGTGTGGGGACCGGTGTTTAGGAGTAGGAGGAACAGTGTGGGCACTGCATATGGGGTGAGGGTAAAGAGGTGGGTAGTGGAGGGCTCGGGCGGATATTAGGGGAGGTTGGGGTCGTTGGGGAGGGATGGGTTTTGGGGAAGTGGTGTGAGATTAGGGATCAGCTTGTATATATTGAGGTAGTTTTGATATGGGGGTAGAGGCTTGGGGGGTCGGCAATGGGGATTTAACAGGTAGAAATGGGTTTTCTTGATCAAAAGTTGAATTGACCAAAGACGAAATTATTTTGAACAAACGCACATTCCCGTTTTCTTGTGAGAAACCATTTTAACGAGATGAAATATGATGCAATTTTTAAAAACTTATACTACCCCAAGCAAGAAATATATGGTGGATAGAAATGCAATAATTTTAGTATGCGTCCCTAAGTACAAAGTGCTCAGCTAAAGAATACCAATTTTCTTGAAGTTTTTATATCATTTTCAGTTTATGTTCTTTCAATGTGCAATTCCATCTTCACCTACACACTAAAACGTAGGTTTGGTTACTCTATAAATTTTATACCAAGTTTATTTTTTGTATCGTATGTTAAATTATATGTTCTACCACGCTATGGTTAGAATTGTATTAGCTATAACCTACCCATAACGCTCTATCCTCTTCATTGTCGGACAAATAATGACACTATCTTCCCATCTTATGGTTGTCGGCCTGACGAATAAAGTAATAGCGGTATTATCAGGTTAGTATGAGAAGTCACTTATAGCCCAGGCTACAGTGACCTTGTTATAAATAATGTACGTGTTTTTCACGGTTTTCTAGACCATTTTACCTGCTGATCTGAATCCTATGACTGCATCGCCAGAACGAAACATGTAGTCATTTTCAAAGAAACCAAATATTCAAATGGCCAGCAAAACCACTAAACCTCATTTCTCAATTACCAACGTTTAATTTTTGGCCTGTCATTCAAACACACCCCATTGTGACCATTAAAATGTAGTTCATTTATCGCCTAATTAATAGATTTAATATGGCGGCCAACAACAAACACTGGAGATGTATTCTACTTTTGACCGTAGAATGGTACCGTGGTATATATTTAAGCAATCAATATATTAATAGAAACCATAAGGAATAGCTTTCAACAATTTGATATCAAATCATAAACCATTCAAGATGGCTCCAATGACAAATTCATTACAACATATATCCAGGCTCCATTTTGTGTATATACTATAACTCATCCAAGCCATTTAATATCATAACATAATCAAAGTGATTGATATCTGCAAGATGGCTCCTAGAGTGCGCTCATATGGCTGCAATGTCAATCAGTAAAGGTCAGTATTTCAGTCACTCTAGTAAGCAAAGACTATATTTTGTGGTTTGAGGATAGGATCACTTCTACAAATCCCAGTAAGGCTAGCTTAAGTGTCGTTTGGTCATTTATTCATCAACTACCCAATATGGAGCCAATTGACGCCCAAAAACCCCACCTGCACACCCAAATCAATTAATCGGTAAGCCTTATATTAGGGGATCATTGAGGGGAAGGTCGTCCTCGTTTTTTACAAGCAGGTTGAATATGAACTTAAAAAATCACTACGATTAAAAATATGGGGTGCCCATCATATGAAATTAAGTAGATATACCGACAAATCCTTCTTTTATTCTCTAATTAAACAATTGCTTAAACTCTCATAATATTATTGGCCTACAACCAAAACTGTGATGCAAAATGCTAACTCAACGGAGCCCTACCAGAATATACAGGGAATAGGTCAGATATGAACGTCTAGATAAAGTTATGAAAATCTTGACTAGGGAGGCTCCTATCTGACCCCTGTTCCTAGTTCACTGTGATTCTTTTAAGAACATACCTAGACAGAATATTTCCCTTATTTTATTGAGGAATTTCAAGAAATCAGTAGTCAAAGGTATGTCCTCATTTGAAGCTTACACAAAACACCACTCATGATATGATGAGCATAACAATGTTATAAGGTTGTGCCAAATATAGAGTTACTACCACTGAAACACACGGACTGGAAGCAACTATAACTGACAGGAGTGAACACAATGTTTTTTTTCTAACTCATCAACTTTACAATATCCATTAGAGCCTCTGCTCCGTTAATATCGAAGGCGGAAATCATACTAACTTTAGTCTAGCTGATTACATGGTTCCCCCTTAAAACTAAATTCGAACCATGATTTTTAGCATCTCTACGACATCTCTTTAAAGAAATGGTGATGGTACCAAATCAAAATTTGTCCGTCCCAAGGGGTCATGGTGGCCATTCCGGATTCTAACATATCTAAAGCGATTAGTCATTATAAAGTGGTTGGCTTTAGTTTGAAAACTATCTCAAACGATTCATCTCATCAGAAGGGAATCAGAAAATTTATACTTATTAATGATGTCATTTATAGAGACAGGTGGAAAATGTGATAAAAGTCATTGAACTTTGATTGGTGATTGTACAGGGGACCAAACTTTAAAATGCAAACAGGGGGGGGGGGGAAGTCTTGACCAAAATGGTGTTAAGTTGTAGTATGAACAAGCAGAGAAAAGTATCAGCTTTGCAATATCTAGGAGTTTAGTTAGGTGGGTAAAATCGGTATGTAGTCTTGCCATTTTTTTATTGTTTGGTATGGGAATTAGGGATTACTCGTCTCTTTCCGAACCGATAAACCAAAAGGAAGATTCTAAATTCATGAAAACTGTAACTTTCCAGGTTTGCTCTACTGATACCAACAATTGACAACCAATTTTAGAATATTGAAGTACTGGAAAATGTGGCCCCTGTACAATGACCAACCAAAAGTTCAATAACCTTAAATACATTTTCAATAACCGCAAACATCACAGATATGAACCAAATTATATATTTTTCTGAGTCATTATGGTTGAGACGAGTCATTCGAGATACTTTTCAACTAAATGAACCACTTTGTACGATTAATCAATTTTAATCCAGAAGATGGCCACCAACGGATCCCTTGGGACAATTTTTGATTGTGGTAAAATCAGGAATTTGAAGATGATATTGTGCAAAATCATGTTAGAATTAGTTTTATGGGGGATACCTGGGAATCCATATAATATGCTGACATAATTAATCACAATAGAATTTCATGAAGTTGAAACTTCAGGACTGTAGGAACTAACGGACGAAATCAGTATAAAATATCGTAGTTATAATGATGATACTCAACTAAAATTTATCCTGATCTGTGCCACAACTTTTTCCAGCTTTTGATGGAGGATGGCGATGGACGACACGTTTTTTACATTCAACGCACTTTCCGAACTGTGTTCACGACGGCTGCGATGGATGTCTCGTTTGCAGACTCGAGCTGTTCGAAATGACGTATTTCAACAATACCCAACCAATGGGATCAATAAATTGAATGCCTTTAGATATATCCCAACATACATTCGTCAGCAAGACCTCGGATAAGGCACCCTGTTTGATCTGACCACTTTACACCCTAACACAAGATTTCGCATAATGCATTTGTGTTAGTAATCAGTGTCATTATCAAGTTAATTTTATCAACACAATATTGGCTATCTTTTCTTCGTTGATATTAAAAGCACATGGCATTCAAATAATAGGCATACTCAAAGAATCGATCTCTCAATAATCGATATCACCAACCTCATGACGAAAATGTTTGCTTTTAGAACAATCAAGATTGTCAGATTGACCCATGGACTTTGTAAAAGTTAAGAGTAACCGTTTAAAGTCAAACTTTAGATTTGTTTAAATATGAAAGAAAAACGGCTTCTATTGGAATACGATGAGCTTTGATAACACAAAAGCACAATCATTCCCGATTAGTAATTACAAATGAAACTTGTTAATCTGAACATTGACAACTGCCTGGCTAGTTTTCAGTATTTTAAAGTATAAATATGTTCACGTGTGTTATTCTTTTCTTATACAAGCATCGTGAACAAGATCTTGCACAATGCTAAAGAAACATAATGGTACCTCAAAGACTCGTAACCTCTGGTTCGGAGAGGGGCGAATGGCGATTAGGGGTTATAGGTGGAATCCATCCAGTAATCAGGAATTTGAGAAGAAATGCAGAATTTAACAAAATGGGTTTTTTTTTTCAAAATGAGAGGGGCGAATGGCGATTAGGGGTTATAGGTGGAATCCATCCAGTAATCAGGAATTTGAGAAGAAATGCAGAATTTAACAAAATGGGTTTTTTTTTTTCAAAATGAGCCTACTCCCAAAAGTATCACCTCTTACTTTTGCAAACATAATGATTTTGGATGGCTTGGTACAAAAAATATCAACACTTTCTGCATGCTTTTTTACCTTTAGAGGCTATCTCCCTTCAGGATTGCAGGCCTAATGAGCTCGAACTCCACACCTGATCCGACTTATACCCCGGAGAGGGGGACACGCCTATTTTGGACGTGACGCGTCGCGTTGTAAGGCTGTTAAGACCCCCATTTTCAGCATTGTTGTCTCCCAAAGACCCCATATTTTTGAAAATTTCACCCAGAGACCCCATATTTTTTGAAAAATTTACCACTGTCACCCAAAGACCCCTATTTTTTTGAATATTTTCACCCAAAGACCTGTATATTTTAGAAAAAAAATGCAAAAAATTTCACCCAAAGCCCCCGTTTGTTTTGTCCAATAAACTTATCAAAACTTCTCTGTAGGTATTCTACAATCAATCAAGTGCAAATTTAGAGAAATTGTATCCTAAAAGGCTCCAACTCCTGTCTGACGACGTCCGGGGAACGAGTCCCCTCCCCCCGGCCACCCCAGATACGCCATTGTTTCAGCATCGTTCCATGATGCAGTGGCGTACCGACCGGGGGCAGGGGGGCAAGTTTCCCCCTCTGGCTCGAAAAAGCGGGACGATGTGGGCCAAATTGTGCATTTTTATCCCTCTTTTTCGGGGAATTTCAACCAATTTCAGGCCAAATTTGGGCAAAATTAAGTAAATTCGATAATTTTCACGCGCGCATTTTGTCAAATTCAGACCTAATTGGAGGAAATCACCGGGACGATTTACAAATTTGGCCACCTCTGGTGGGACGACTTGGAAATTTGCCCCCTCAAGGTCGACTGCCTCGGTACGCCACTGGGTGAGTATCAAGTAAGGGCGGTGATTGCAGTCACCAAAAATGAGGAGAGTAATAGTTTCCCTCGGTATAATAGAGAAAACTTAAGATACACACATTTGTACAGCCCTGACACTACGAAGATCGCCTTGTTAGTTCACGCGTGCGGGAAATCGTCTATTATTTTCCACTTTCATGCATTACTGATCACGCATTTTATTATTTTTTTTTTTTTTTTTTTTCCCCCCGGCCACCCCAGATACGCCATTGTTTCAGCATCGTTCCATGATGCAGTGGCGTACCGACCGGGGGCAGGGGGGCAAGTTTCCCCCTCTGGCTCGAAAAAGCGGGACGATGTGGGCCAAATTGTGCATTTTTATCCCTCTTTTTCGGGGAATTTCAACCAATTTCAGGCCAAATTTGGGCAAAATTAAGTAAATTCGATAATTTTCACGCGCGCATTTTGTCAAATTCAGACCTAATTGGAGGAAATCACCGGGACGATTTACAAATTTGGCCACCTCTGGTGGGACGACTTGGAAATTTGCCCCCTCAAGGTCGACTGCCTCGGTACGCCACTGGGTGAGTATCAAGTAAGGGCGGTGATTGCAGTCACCAAAAATGAGGAGAGTAATAGTTTCCCTCGGTATAATAGAGAAAACTTAAAGGAAAACCGTACTAAGAATAACTTATACAATATACGCTATAAAAATAATTATTGAACACATATCGAGTGGTTTCATGGAAAAACGGAATTATACTAACCATAAAAATTAATAAAAACATTTTGTCTGACCACGCGCTATTTGAATTTCGCGCTAGTGTATATGGGATATGTATACGTGTTATGCGATACCGGCGGCACAGTAGTGTCATACACCTTCACACGTGACGCTTTCATAATGTGTATTTTACTATGGCATGTGTGACTCAAACGTGCCGCCGTATCGCATAACACGTTATACAATAGCGCGAATTTTAAATAGCACATGGCCAGACAAGATGGTTTTTAATTCATTGTTATGGTTAATATAATTTAGTTTTTCGATGAAACCACTCGATATGTGGTCAATATTATTTTACAGAGTATATTGTATAATATTATTTGTTGTACGGTTCTCCTTTAAGATACACACATTTGTACAGCCATGACACTACGAAGATCGCCTTGTTAGTTCACGCGTGCGGGAAATCGTCTATTATTTTCCACTTTCATGCATTACTGATCACGCATTTTATTAGTCTCAATAGTATTGTTAACTTTCAATAAAATAATATCCTTAATTAAGTCCTGATCGTTATCGCATTTCCCGTTATTTTCTCCAGGACGGTTAAGATTACTTGTAGAATAGTATGTTTTGTTATTGAGAAGTACATTCACCTTTGACTAGCTACGTACACCAGTGATTTCAGTCTTAAACAACCAAGACCAACTTATCTGAAGGTATATTTTTAGGTCATTCGCTGCTACTGGTATTAAAAACGTGTAAACAGATTCAAAACGTCAGCATGGTCAGTGAACGAAAAATTTTCACACGTCCTTTGAAAGTATCGTAATGAGAAGATTTAGAAAATGAATAACGACTTAATTTCCTTTCATAAATTTTCCTCGTTCCGTCACACAGGTTTCTAATGAAGACACGAAGTGAAGTCTATTGTTCTATATCTTTAACCTCAAAAAGGCGTTGAGGCAATTTTATAAAACAATAGTTGGGCACAATAATAAAACGTATCTCAACCAGTCATTTTCTATAGTTAAAAAAAAATAATAAATGGTAAGTTTCAGACAATTGCTTGGCGATTAGAAAGAAAAACAGCAAAATTGCTGTATGCTGGTTCGGGGCAACGATATCACAGTCTTAATCCACCTTTCACCTGTAAGTAATATGACTTCTGCATTAATTCATGAAAGGTTAAATTATTGCCATTATAAACTAAAAGTTTTTCAATTGCAAACTGATTGAGTCATGTCAAAATGTACTAGTGAATGACTAAATAGCACATCTGCTTGAAATCTTTAGCTTATACTTGTGTTTGTGAGTTTGAAATACCCGCGCAAATTTACTTACCGTTTTAGGTATGCAAATATGTAGAAAAGGAATTTTTCAGTAGCCTGTTGAGGCTACTTTTTACAGATTTCATATAAACACATTTTAGGATATGACTTGATTCACTTTCTCCAAAATTTAGATATTGATTATGCACTGCTGAATCATGAGGCTCCTTAATGCGAGCCATGCAGGCAAAGGCGGCGCTGCACTTAAACGGGAACCACGTCAGCACATGGACAACATTTTTTTTAAATGAAGATATAGGTGACCAAAAACGCAACTTATATGCCTAAATATTTATTCACTGTAAAAGCATTAAGGATTAAACACAAACCTGTCCAGATTTGTAAACATGTTTAAATTCAATACTACCGTGTGTCCCAAAAAAACGCAACACTTGGTGACAGGCGCCATAAGTTTTGAACAAAAGCATGTGACTACTTATTCTTTGTTGTAAGGTAAGATGGGACTGTTAGCTAATGTCCTTGAAAATTTCATAAAGGCAGAGTCAATATTTTTTAAAGATATGACCCCAGAAATCAAGTAACCTGCAGGACCCATTAAACCAAATTGAGGCTCTATTAACTACAAATACGACACTGTACGTTTTGCGCCCAGAACCACCAATATGAATCTCTATAAGTCCCAACCACCATTTTCCCTTTTTTAAAGACAGATACTGCAACAGATATTAACATATGAATGTTTCCATTGGTAATAACAGCTAATAAACGTGCATTTTAACACAATTAAAAGATGGAATTAGGAATGTATGATAAACTAACAAACAAACTCTTCGTATTGTCCAAATTAGACAGCATTGGATTAAAGCTAACCATTCATCATTATTTTGTGACGGCACACAAAGAGTTATCTTAACCCAAAATTTAATGCAGAATGAATATACTGACTTAGGTTATTGCATTTTGTCCTTGCCCCCCTAGGTTTTTACCCTCATAAAGTTGAGAATGTAAACATTAATTTTCCAGTGACAAAGCAAGTTGGCAAGCCCACGCAGTTATCATTTATGTCATGTGGAGTTTGTCTATGACTTAGTCATAGTTTATATCGTCTTGAATCGTATTTTATCACCAATAAATTAATGTTTTATCATTATCAGTTAAAAAATAATTATGTAAATGCAGTTATTTCATCCAGCAGAAGTTATTCTGCAAGAAATTTGGGCAAGTAAATGTTGATTGCAATCAATATTGTATTTGCAATTCTGTTCTTCATTGCTTCTCTTGTGGATACCAGCTCCTCATTTTTGTGAAATGGGTCCTGCCGTGCGGGTTACTTGATTGTTGGGGTCATATCTTAAAAAACTATTGACTCTATCACTATGATTTTTCAGGGACGTTAGCTAACAGTGCTAGCTTACATTAAAACAAAGAATAAGTAATTATGTCGCTTTGTTCAAAACTCATTGCGGCTGACACCAAATGTTGCGTTTTTTTGGGACACACTGTACAGTGTGAGTAAAAAAAACCCTACATTCAGAATAAAAAATAATTAAAATGGTTAAAAACTATTTTGCTCAAATGTTTGCTTAGTTTATGAAGAGGGATAAACAGGCTTTCAGAAAACGTTTATTTGGTGTCATTTGGACTTTCGAGGTAGAAGTTATGCCTATTTTGCTGAGAGACTTAAAAATCATGTTTGGCCAATTTTGTCCCAAACAAAGATGCATCGTTTACATAGAGTAGAATGGTCTTCAGCAGTGATTTGTGTAAAAACATTTAACAAAACACTGTGCATTTTAACACAATAAAATGGAATTAGGAATGTATGATAAACTAACAAACAAACGCTTCGTATTGTCCAATTAGACAGCATTGGATTAAAGCTAAGCATTCATCATTTTTTGTGACGGCCACAAAGAGTTATATTTAACCCAAAATTTAAATGACAGAAGAATATACGTGATATTGTTTTAGTTTTGATCATGTTTGAAAACATAGGTTTTACTTTCATAAAGTTGAGAATGTAACTTTATTTTCGTGACAGCAAGTTGCGAGCCCAACTCATTTATCAGTATATGTAATGTGGAGTTTGCTATGACTAGTCATAGTTTTATCTCGTCTTGAATCTAAATTTTTAATCACCAGAAATTAATGTTTTATCATTATCATTAAAAAATAATTATGTAAATGCGTTCATTTTTCTCCAGCCAGAAGTTTATTTCTTCAGAACTTTGGGCAAGTCAAATTTTGAGTTGCAATCAATATTGTATTTGCATTCCGGTTCTTTTCATGCTCTCTTGTGGATACCAGCTCCTCATTTTTTTGTGAAATGGGTCCTGCCGTGCGGGTTACTTGACTTGTGGGGTCCTCTTAAAACTATTGACTCTATCACTATTATTTTTTCAGGGACTAGCTACAGTGCTACTTACATTAAAACAAAAATAATACTTAGGTCGCTTTGTTTCAAAACTTATGCGGCTGGAACACCAAATGTTGCGTTTTTTTGGGACCACTGGTACAGTGTGAGTAAAAAAAACCTACATTCCGTAATAAAAATTAATTAAAATGGAAAAACGATTTTGCTCACATTTTGCTTTAGTGTATGAAGAGGTAACACAAAGGCTTTCAGAAAACGTTTATATATTTGGTGTTGCATTTGACTCTAGGTAGACGTTAGGCCTATTATTGCTGAGAGACTAAAGAATGCATGTTTTGGCCAATTTATGTCCCAAACCAAGATGCATCGTTTACATGAGTAGAATGGTCTCAGGCATGATTTGTTAAAAACCTTTGAACACAAAATTAACTTGTTTAAACATAGAAGGTGGGAGACTAACTTAAGATTCTAAAAATAATATCCCTGAGATTACAAAAGGAAAATGCTGTGGTGAAAACATGTTCGATTTCCCAACTGTAGAAAGTCAGAATAGCTGTTGTAAGACGCACTAGCCCTGGCGCTAGCACACATTTGTAACACATCTCAAGTACAAAATGGTTTCGAGTGAAATTAAACCAAACACCTGTTTCAGATGACAGAAACCCCTGAAACGTGATTCGTAAGTGCGGCAAGTTGCCTTAAGGAGAGGGGGCCAAAACAAAGTTTGTACGGGGGCAAATTTGTAATTGAAGTCAATCTTGGTTGGAAAAGCACCCATTTTATGTGTCTAACCATAAGATTCCAAAGGTAATAGGTTTTGTAGATATTAACAACAGCCAAAGTTTCAGAGGTTATAGGCTCAAAACACAAAAATCAATAATAAGGGTCAATTTTCAGTTGTAGCAGGGGTCAAATTTTTAAAGTTGCTCCGCTGGATAAAAAAATGTGTGCAATTATTGGTTGGATTTTCATAAGATTAAAATAAGGATAGTTTTTGTGACTGTTCTAAAAATGCTTGTGTCGATGTCGGGGGCACAGAATGTATGTCCGTTGCATTCAATTGGGCTTGATCTTGTTACCCCCTACTTTCTTAAGCACATTGGAGAACTCAAACTATTCCTTATTTTAATTCTTTGAGCTCCACCAATATTTGCACCTTTTTTTTATTCAAATCGAGCAATTTTAAAATTTGACCCTGTCAACTGAAATTGACCCTTTTTTATTGAGTTTTTTGATGTTTTTAGCCTATAACTCTGAAACCTTTAGGTGTACATATTACAAACTAGCCCTTTTCTTAATCCTAATGGGTTATACACTACTATGGTGTGCTTTCACCGATTTAGTTTGATCAATTTACCAATTTGACCCCTGTTAACAACTTTGTTTTGTCCCCTCTCCTTAGAGGCCATTTGCGGCACTTAAAGAATCACGTTTCAGGGTTTCTGTCAGTTTCTTCAACAGTATTAATCACTCAACCTTTTGTACTTGAGATGTGTTCAAGATGTGTGCTACTCCTGGGTTAACACAGTTTTACTTTGGTTTTTGAGCAAGTATTGTTCATGGTTTTTTAACCAACAACGAAACTTGCGAGGTAAAGTGAAACCATAGAAGGTGTGTAGTTCCGGCCCCCCCCCCTTGAAAAACAGTGCGAATAATTGAATTTTTAATTGATATGGAGTGATTTCAAATACTGGCTCTTTATATGAACCATGGTAATTTTCATTTCTGGAAGGAATGTTTTACTTATAATTATGTTACACAATAGACCGTTTTCTTCAAACTGATAGTTTTTGTCGAGAAGAATCGAATACCATCTGCGATTTCATGTTTAAATTGTCTTTGCATATCATAAACATACACATCCGGCACTTCTGTCTGGGACAAAAGAGCATGGAACTTGGCACAGACATTCCCTTTAAAGGGGGGGTTGGGGGGGGGGTGGGGGGGAGGTGCCAAAAAGCACTTAGAAGGGGTGCCCAAAATCGACCTCGTTAATGACGTCATAGATGCCCCGCCCCCTTTTTTGCATATTGCTTAATTCATGTCCAATGGAAATTCCTCGAAACCTATCCCTGTGTATCAAATTAAAGCCTGGAACATAAAGATTGTCTTAAAGATACTTTTAGTAGGGGTATCTTATCATTTGGTGGTCTTATAGGCATTAAAAAAGTTCGTTTGATGTCTTCATTCGCTATTAAATTTCATTCACAATTTTGTATCCCATTCCACCCATGGCGTGCATACAAAAAGGGCAGTTCCGTAATTATGTCAAACAAATTGTGCATTGTAAAATCATAAAAAATCAGCCAAATAACGTTGATTTTGTTTCATATCCAAGGTAATACTATGTAAGTTTCATGAACAAATAGCCATATTATTCCATTTCACAAATTAGATTTTTGTTGGATGATTACAAAAAGTTATCATGCGCAAGCCGTACATTCCCCTTTGTGTTTATTTAAACAAAGATTGCAAATTTGAAGGTGTGTAATAGCTTCTTTGAATTTAAAACGTTTTCTTTTTAAGAATCTGTGTTCATTATTAGAAATGATGGCATTTCGGCGTTGAGGATTGTACAAATTGAACATTTCTGCCAACGTACGTCCACAACCGGTTTATCATTGGGGAAATTTAACCCTAAAGATGACCGCTTTGATTTTTATTTTGTTTTTTTTTTCTTCATAGACTTATAAAGCTTTTGAGATAAAAACATTAAAAACAATAAAGTTTTTGCAAAAGGGACTGTTACTAAACGAGTAATCAAAAGTACACTTTTGTGTGTACTCCACAAGGGGGTGGGTGTTTTGTAGACTTGTCCATGCAAACCAAGAATGTGCTTGAAGTGAAATTTTTCAGGTGTATACTTCTGTCAGAGTCCTACTTCAAATAAATTGCCCAAATTCAAAAACCTATAATTGAATTCTGGGTCCCCAAGGTACTGGCATACATTTCCCTGACAAAGCACAATCAAAGGCCAAAGCAAAAATCCGGGGCGATTGTCGAGCCCACTGTGCATTTTCACTGAGCAATAGTGGTAATTTCCTGCAGCA
This sequence comes from Ophioderma brevispina, assembly GCA_023653785.1. Taxonomy (NCBI): domain Eukaryota; kingdom Metazoa; phylum Echinodermata; class Ophiuroidea; order Amphilepidida; family Ophiodermatidae; genus Ophioderma; species Ophioderma brevispina. Next base: position 45,955 of record JAMKCH010016451.1, read on the forward strand.
TACTTCAGCAGTTCTCTACTTCCCCTGGATGTTTCAGGTGACAAGGTCTACAATAGCTTTCAAGCGGAGTGTCCAACAGTCCTGAGTAGTATCTAGCAGTCCAACCGGAGCCTCTAGCTGGAGCATTTTGATGGACATGCGGGGAACTTTATGCATAGCCTTTTTGGATACCCGATTGTCTCCAAAATGCCCTCACTGATATTTTCCAGGAAAACAATTTTATGCATGGAATTGAATCCCATAACGGTTCCTGCAAAGGAACCAGGTGCTAGTGCTCCCCTCAGCACTCTGTGTATAGCACGAAAGTTTTGGTGATAGCGAGTGCAATCAATATCACATCAACTATATGAAAATCTAGAAATGATATCACAGTATTGGAAGGTTGGGATCTTTGTCATCATTGATCAAGATGTCCCTTTATCACTCAAAGTCTGTTAACATACTGGTATTTACATTCCTCAAAACCATACTCTCGTCTTTTCCAATTGTATTTCCGATGACAATGACACTACACCGGTCGGTGGTGAAATAAGTTTTAACCGCCTTGGACCAAGGTTACATCACTACAGTCTCCAATCTATAAAAAGGATCCATCAAACGTATTTGTGAGCTGCAAGCCTTCAAGCTTTGCCCAAGTTAAAGTGCGGAGACTTGATTGGTTGCCCATTGGTCCTTGTCATGTGCCAGCTTTCAGAAATGAATTAGACTTTATCAAACACCAATACCGGCTTCTTACAAGACTCGTTGTCCAACAAGATCCACCTAGAATGTTGCCAATCATGGTTCACAGGACAGAGTCATTTCGATGTGGAGGCCCAAGCAAGTGTGGTTTCTGTACTGCTTGTTGAGAGTTTCCAAGGAAACTCTCAAAATCTGCTCTTTCATGGTTTTTGTTTTGTTCAGTTTTTTCTTTTTTTTAAAGAGATTTCATTCATTAATTGCAGATTCCTGGACATGATTTGCTACAGTTGTGAAGCATGGAAGTAATGCCTATGCTGCAAGTCTTATCCTGTTTTACTGGCGGTTTTCTGTGAACTATTTTTTGTGGTTGGTACTTTCTAGCAGTTTTCGATAAAGTTGGGTCCAGTCAAATGGTATTTTGGCTCAATGGTTAATTATGTTCCCTTCCAGAATAACATATCCCCAAATCTGTGTATCTTGTAGAACTCCTGACAGCATCCTCATTTTTAAATCAACGTTATTGCGTTCATTAATGCAAATTTCGCAGAAATTTGAACACATAATCCATTTTTTTTGGGACGGACGTTCAGTGGATTGACTTTTTCCTACTGTTTGACCATCATCTTATGTACGGTCCTTTTTTGTCATTATTATCCTTATTATTTATTTTTTTACTTGATATCTTATATATATATTTTTATTTGATTGAATTACTTTACCCTAAAACTCCATCGGTATCAATACTTTTGAATCTTGGAACTCAAAGCGATTACTTTTAAAAATGTTATAAGATTTTTAAAAAAATATTTATTTTAATATTTTAGGCCTATTCCCCATTTTTGAAAAAAATTGTTTTAATTTACTTTTATTATTTGCTGTTGTGGTTGTTTGAGGACACTGTTTAAGATGGCCGCCATGCCCATTCACATGAGTTGTGAAGACATTTTTTTAGCTATTTCCCAAGCTCCTTTGTCCCCACTAGCAGGACTTGCTGAAAATCGGCTACCATCAACCTGGTATACAAACATTAACCATGTCATGAATATTGTTATAATCTCTGGCAATCAATACTTCATGCCTTTAATATACTTAGTATAAACTTCCACTTAAAAACAGCATGCTTTCACAAAATGTACACAAACGCAAGAATAAACCTTCGGGGGGATTTATAGTTGTGTGTTAATTACTGCAAATGACTAATAATCTAACTAAACCAAATTGACACTGTGGAATATGTATGAATAAGGGGTCAAAAGTTTGTACAGGGGTAAAAATTGTAATTGTGTAACGATACTAGGGATAGTTCGACAGTATATATGTTGATCTAATAAATAACATAACATCAAGGTCATCCTTCTTAAAATTTGTCCAAGTTGCTCCAAACTGGTGTTAAAAATGTGTTCATACTGGTCAACACGATATACAACTTGTGATAATTCGTTGTTTGAACAGTTTCAATATAGAACTAGAGTTATAGTTAGTGACCTCAATAGCCCCGTCAACATTTGTATTCATAAGTTGTCAAACCAAATATCATAATATGGTGCCCGTGTATTTTTGGGTCCAGCCCTATAGCGCATAACCGTAATATTTATAACAAACTGGTAAATCTAAAATTTTACCCCATTGGTGACCTTGAACCTATTTGCCTCATAACAATTACGTACTACTGTCCAATAGAGCAAACTATAACCTTTTTAATCCTTGAAAGGCGATTATACAATATATACTTTTCTCTCCAGTTCGACCTTTTCATATGTATCCCTGTAGAAACCTTGCCCCATACCATTCTCTACTTTTATTTTGGTAAAACTTTTTTATATGTTGTTTTTTAAAGGTTTTCCCAATACAATTCCTGGAGAAATAGATATGTTGCAATTAGTTATTATCATTAGTTTTCCTAATTTGACTGGCCTATCAATAACCTGAAATAATTGCAAGTGAATATTAATTGTATAATTAAATTGCAATTTACATGAAACCTCAATTTACGATTACTTTGCCAGACTATAATACAAGGGGCGTGGTTTTGGACATGATTATTCAGTAAAGTAGTTGTGTTGTGCTCCCACATGCAAGTTTCTCAACATAACCCATAGGAGTGACCAATTGGATTATCCACTTTGTTTTTGACACTTTGACACCAAGCATTAAACTACTGTTATCAGCAATTACTGGCCAATGGTATCGTTTGACCAAACTGAGCCTCTGCTTACAAATATTCAATATTTTTGAACATTTTAGCACTCTACAACCGTCTTAAGCTTAATTTAGATACTAACTTTATATGATTATTAAAGTAATGATTTAACATTACTACGAAATATTTTACAAAGGGGTCGTTGCCTATGACGTAATTATTGTGGTCGAATTTTGGGGCACCCCTTCTGAAATTGCTTTACATACCCCAAGGAGGTTTTGTCCAATTCTTTTCATGCTTTTGTCCAGAATTGCGCACGATCTGGGTGAAAATTATGACTTATCTCCTTCACTAAATGTGTAATGTATACGTCGGTGTCAGTCTCTTCGCATCGCATGGCAAAATCGGCGTCCAAACAGAATTGGTTAGGGTCTCTCCGCAAATTGACATATTTCGACCCAATTCTAAGACACCAATAAAAATCTTCTGATAGCCTGTTTATTCCTGTAACAACCAAAAGCAAAGATTCAATAGCCAAAAATTCAAGGTTTAACCTTGGAAGAAAATTTCTCTTAAGTCGGGGTTTTTATTGACTTCACATGATAGTCATAACAACTGTTTCGCTGCCCACATAGCTATGACCTTTACGTCATGGTGAAGTGCGTGCAATGTTGAAAATAAAAAAAAAACTGCACTTTTACAAAGTAAAATTAGTATAAGAGGAGGTATAGTGCTTCCCACCATGCAATTTCTTGGTCCAGACTTCCAATAATCCAATGTTTGCACTGGTTGGCACATAATTTTATAGTGACAAAACGTACTTGTAATTGCAAGATTGGGATGAGTTCTGTTCATTTAGGTACTTTTTGTCACCATAAATTCATGTGACAACCAGCGCCAAAATTGTATTGGAAGAATTGCATTGTGGAAGAACACGATATATATCTCCTCTTGTTAGTAATATCGAATATTAGAAGTGCACCTTGTCCTCTGTTCAACAAGCACAATCAACTAAAAAATAACAGATCTGTGTAAACTGGAACATTTATGTACAAATACTGTAATAACTTATATTGCCTTCCACATTTAACAACGTGTTTACAATGAATGCTAAAAATCATAGATAGGCCTATGCAACAAGACATGCGTCAGACTTTGAATATCTAAATATCCAACTTGAATTTTGTCATGTTTGTGGACAGTCTGTTTCTTATCTTGGTGTTAAACAACATTCCACCTAATGTAAAAAACTAAAAAAAATATTCATTCTTGTAAAGTTTCTTATTTCAAATTATGAACAAATTGAAGAGTATGCTTATTTCCCAGTTCAATTTCACATCATCATCACTTATATCATTTATTTTGTATTTTATGTGATATGTTTATAGCCTATGGCTGTGTAAAGAATCTCTTGTTATTTGGTGTTATACACACTACTCAAGTCTAAAGTATTGCAACACGCAGAAAAAATGTGTAATTACAAATTCATTTTCAAATTGTATGACGTAATGCACGAATCCAAGATTGCAAAAAACGATTCTCAACTGAGAGAGCCGACGAAAGATAACTTGTCGAATACTGTCCGAATTAAAGGAATTCAAACACAAGAACGCCAGAAATGGCTTCATAATGATGATACGGGATTGTCATGTTGTTAGGATTTAGTGCTGTACATTAGAAAATCGGAGTGGTTATATGAACCGAAAATTGAAAAACAGTGTTACTAAGAAATCCGTGGTTAGCGCAAATCTGCTTAAAGGGACATAATGGCATGAAAAAGAAATTGACATAATGAAAATGACCCTTACTGAAATCACTTCCACGAGTTTGAAAACAATTTGGATGTTTACATTCTGTAAAAACAGGAAGAGTTCCGGGGAGAGGTGGCAGTTTGTGGCAATTCTGGAACAAGGATGCTGACATTACTGCCAGCATTTACCAAACTTGAAAAGCATGTTGTCATCAGCTCACAGATCATTGCTATTGTAAATGTGCTACTCTCGGCTAATCCATCTTTCACTTGCCAGATCAATATCTTACTCAGCCTAAAGTACAATGGCTGAATCCCGGTGTAGAAGTAATTATTGTCCGGCGTACTCATAGTCCGGGAACAATGGTGAACAATAGGGCAATCGATTCAGTTGACTCTTCACGCAACATTAGTTTCACGCTTTATTCCGTTATCGTCTATGGAGCCCCGGACTGTGGCTCCCGCCGGACTATATCTGCTTTCACACCGGTCTGAATGCTTTTGAATTGTGTCGCAAAATATGCTAGATACACTGTAAATTCTGTCAGGGATGTGAACACCTTGCTTTTCTGTTCCAGAAATTGCCACCTCCCCCTGGAACTCTTCCTATTTTTACTGTTTTTACAGAATGTAAACATCCAAATTGTTTTCAAACTCGTGGAAGTAACTTCAGTAAGGGTCCTTTTCATTTTTTTCATGCCATTCTGTCCCTTTAAACCCCCATATAATTAGAGAGCATGCATGGCAAAAAGAGCAAATTTTTTTGCAATCTTGGATTTTGGGGAATAACATCTGCTTGAAAAAACGACTTCGATATTCATTATGTCATGTAGTCAATAACTCCTGGTGCAATTTGAAATCGATTGATGATTAGAAAATATTTTTCGGCATGTTTGCAATACTCTTTAGTACAGTATGTACATATCAAACGCCTTAGGGCATGTGAGAGAGTCTGGCGTGTTTCAGATTTGAATAGGCCTGCAGAGGATAATGACAATTGCCAATAATTCGGGTGGTTCTATATTCGCGATCAGTTGTCCTGATATATGTATACCAAGAATATCGAATTAAGTTTTCATGATTGGGACGTTTTATTATCGATGTTAGATATATTTATTTATTTCCTTAAGTGTTTTGTCTCTCATATAGTTTCTAAAACAAAACAAAAAATCGAAAAAAAAATACTGTAAGAGGACTCATATATAGAGTCCAGGAGGACGATAATTAATTACTTTCAAGGTCAAAAGAATCTTTTAAATCACCACACATGATCATGAAACTATGCCATGCTATAAAAGTTTCAATATCATATAGGAAACCAAATTACCAATAGGAAATTCACTTGACACTGTTTGCGCAAAACCTGTTAAACACTTTCCCGCGAAAAAAGTCTAGACTCCTGCACAATCGCCAACATTCTTTGATAACAGGTACACATTACGTCTCTCATGCAGTATTAGCGTGAAAATTGAAGTAAATTGCTCGTAGATTTTCCAGGCTGGAAGAAAACAGATTTACACTGTACCAATGCTTCAAAAACTCTGTCATAAGCCTGGAGTTCCTTCCTTATATCCTTTACGGTCATAAGTGACGGTTTCCAGTGTCAGATTTTGATCTTATCTTGTCTGAAATGTCTATTATACCTTCTATTTTTGTTTTATCTGACGGATAGAGTATAACCCTATAACTCTGACATTGCTCGGGACATTTTCGCTTCCTAGTTTTGATTATCTTTTTTTAAGTTAATATAATTACCTTATTTTGTATCAAAGGATATCAAAGGCTAAAGAGCTAAAAGAGGCCCTTCAAAGATGACAAGAGGACGAGGCACGCGGTAAGTGGATTGCGATAGAGCTTAAACTACAAAGATTAAAAATAGCTTCTTTATAACCCTTTTAACATGTTTAAATGATCACTTATATAATTTCAAACCACAAAATGGGGAAATTATCACTTTATTCACTCCATGTATAGCGATTTCCTTATGCATGGACAAAAATGGGTTTCCTGCATATTTCACCGATTACCTAAAATATACCATTTTACACTCTTTAAAGGCGTAGTGTTCGTGATTCTGTTTTACTTTTGATTTACTTATTTCCCTCGACCCCAAAATAATTATTTCGAATTTCAGTTTACATTAATTCAAAGTGCGCAAATTTGGTATTGTGACAAACTGTTTGCATACAGAGTATCTCATAAAGTTAAAATTTGTTTAATTTCTGTCTGTTTAACCGATAGAAATACAAAAAAAATCCACACACTGTAAATTTTGTTTAAATTATCATTTAAACACAAAATTGAACATCCTAAAGTGCCCAAACACGATCTAAACGTGAATCCTCAACCTAATATCAGCTTTTTTTAGTTTGTCCAGAATTTCCTAAACACATTACAGTATATTTTTAAAGAGCGGACTTGTATTTTTATATGTACAAAGTATTGACAAAGTCAGGACAAAAACAGTTTCAGTCTATTCCTTGTGAGATCTGTTTAAGAAGTTTATGCTATTTTACTCGCGCAATACGCCCTTTTCTTTGAGTGAGATTTTTTCGTGATGTGTTTTGCAATTACGCTAAACAGAATACGCAAGAAATTACTGTAACTTTCTGAACAGTCATTTGTCATTGAGCATGAGCGCCTCCCACTTCACATGCACCTTAATCTCCCGTCTAAAACAGCCACGCATTGAAGATTCACGGTCTATCAGAATTTTTTCAGTGTCATTTTCATCAATAATACTCCGGTTGAAAACATAATGATCTGTGTCTTTTTGTTTTCATCCAGTTTCGTTGACAATTACTATAACATTTCGCTCATTACACCAAGGCACATACAGGATCGGTCCGATTTTAGAATGTTTAGGGTATGGTCGTTGACCCTATCCTATGCATATTGGAACAAGATTGTATTTTCTTGCAGGCGGGTCCCAGCATGTCCAGTGAATACAAATTGACGAAAAAACAAGCTGGCGTGCAAATGTTACTCGTATACATGGGTATTATGGATAATTCGATTGATTCGGGGTATGATATGTATGTTATGGACTTGCGGTTGATTTTATATTTTGTTTCAGGTATGTTAAATTTAAAATTAATATTGTTAAATTTTCATGAGTTAACAGCTAAATTTCCAAGGGACGGTAAAAGTTTTTGCACAGCCTTCCCGTGGAGTCCGCCAAGACTGATACGAGCGCGGGTTGGATATTTTGACTAGTTATGCTATCAAGATATACAAAGTATCAACCTTCGAAAAGAAGGTAAACATATACAAGCAACATGTCTAATACTTGAAGTCGCAAGTTCTCGGGGCATGAGGCTACGGGGTTGTTGTCGCCCTTAGCTTTGACTAGCAATTTCAGCTTCCTGGTTTCGCGATTGATGGTGCTGTTTGTTTGTTAATTTGTTTTTAAGTTATATAGAGAACGGGCGTTTTATGCTAATTTTGCTGAAATCTGCCCTGAACCCAAGTCAATTTTAGCTCACAGATTAGGTTTTGGGTCCCATTTTCTTTTTAAAACCAAAAAATAGCGTAGATCTGCGGCAACTCTCAGCTTCGAGGAGGTACATTCGTAATTCCTTAATTAAATCCGAGAAACTCTCTCCGGGGAAGGTTCCCCATTCTGATTTTGCACTAGGGGGAAAGTTCTAAGCAACTCCAAGCTATATCCATATACCACACTTGCAAAAGGTCGCAGCAGCGGTAAAGCTGATTTGCGTGCAAATACAAGAACATCTACGGGAGTGTTACTTTCACACTTCGCATGGCACAGAATACCTCACGTGTGTGTTGAGTTTTTGATGGGAAAAAGTCACCTCAAAACCACTGACTTAATATCATGAATACTAAAACAGAATGAAGATCAATGTATACATATCACTTTTTTCCAGAAAAATGGGGACCATGGTCTAAAAATTTAACCAGAAATCTTGTAACAAATTTTTTTTAAAAGTCGGACTCAGAGATTTCGAATATTTTTTTTTGTGTAATAATGAACAATATCAACTAGTAGAACTAAATTTAGTAACCTAAAATGCACAATTCCCGAAATTTGAGATGAATCGGATTTTTCGTTTTGATGCAGTACACATTACGTGTAGTATACGTCCCATAGGATACTGGATAACAAAAATTCCGGATCCGGAATTTATAACAAAGTTTTGTGATTTTCTATATGAAGGAATTCGGATTTAAGCTTATTTCACTAAGTGATTAGTATATGGACAAGCATTATGTACATGCAAAAAACAAAACGATTTTTTTTGGAAATTGAGGGCGCCCCCCCTCAAGGAAATCTCTGAGGTCGGCCTTAAGTTCCAAGCAATATTTGCCAAATTGCTATGTATTTGTCGAATATAGATTTAAGATTGTGGTTGTATTTAGCAAACGTTTGTTGACTATCTCTAATAAAGACTCCTTATTGAATTATGACGACCTATTGATATACCTAAAATTGGTTATGGGGTAGGCCTAATTGATATACTTGAAATTACAATCCGAGGCTGAATGCTTATTCCTAGAGAACATTAGGCATTACCTGCAAAGAGTGTGATGACCAGCTAGCTATTACCAGATTTTTAAAGTGACAGGAGGAGATTTTTTTAGGATACGAATTTCTCTCAAATTGCACAGAATCGATTGTAGACCACCTACCAAGAACGTTCCGAAGGTTTATTGGACAAACAAGTACAAAAAAAACAGCAAACCTTGTTTTGAACTTGCCTGACTATCGTAATTGTCCCCATAGAACACCGTGCTTTGACTTTCTGTCGTGCACGACAGAAAGTACTAAATCATCATATTATTACATAAAGACGGCGTATTCGGCTTATTAACTTCAGGTGTGATCTAATACATTGGAAAGCATTCCAGATATGCAAAAAACCCGGGTTCGAAAAAAATTGGGGCGCTTCTTTCTGGAAATCTCCTCATGTCTCTTTAAACGTGTTTTAGTGAACGTAATATATTCTTACCTTAGTGTGCATGCATGTTTAAGACTTTGTGTATTATCATTTTGGAGTAATACACACACAACACACTAAAAAGGCACTACGATCCTTTCATTAAAAAAAATTTTAGACCAAAATAATCAGAATCATTCAAACACACGAACCATAAAACACTAAGCACTAGAATCACTAAATGTACCTTTAACCTGACCTCTCCCTCTGTTTGTCTGTCTGTCTGTCTCTCTGTCTGTCCGAGGCTTCCTGGGCTAACTGAGGTATACTTGCGTGACTCCATTTCTTATTATATGTATTGCTTTATTCCGCCATGACTGTGTGTCTAATTTTGCTATATGTGTCTAATTTTAACAAAGAAAAGTCACACAAATATACCTGCGTTAAGTTATCTGTCCTTCTTATTGTCTCTTTCCCTGAATCTGTCTTTCTCTCTGGTTCTCTTTCTTTCCTGCCTCTCTCTCCTTCCCATTTTACTGTCTAGTGGTCTATTAACTAGTATTTTGTGTTAGTTTGTCAGTCCGCCCGTCCGGGTTAATTTTATTCAGTCAAAATTTATGAAATCGAAGAATAAGTTGAAACAGGATCAGTGGTAAAATAAGGATGTTGGCACTAAAGATTGTGAAAGTTTCGACACCTCAATCTTGTAGGATCGAATGAACCGATAAGGCGACGAATAAAGAAAACCCTGTTTTACGGGCGAGCGGACCTTTCGAGTAGGGTCGGTCGGGCAATTTTTTTCTTTTTTAATTTTTTTTTCTTTTCTGGAGCTCAAAATTGGCATAAAATAGCCCCAAACTCTGAAAAATCAAGAGAAAAAATGAAAAATTTTTACAAACAAATTTTCTTTAAAATATTTGCCAAAATTGATAAATTTGGGTTAAAAACAGGTTGATTTTTGCATGATTTTTGGAAAAACTAAAAAAAAAAAATTCTGCAAAACTGAAAAATCAGGTCGGTCGGGCCCGTAAAACAGGGTTTTTTATTTTCGTCGCCTAATGACAATTTATGAGTAATTATCTCTCCCCAAGGCTTTCGTTATAACTGAAAAACTGCGAAGTCCGTCTGGTTATTTCCCACGTCCAAAAGCTTAGTACTATGATTGGAAAAGTTCCAGAAATTTGACAGAAGAAATTAAATTATCAAACTTTAACACCTCTAAATGATTTGTCATGCCATGTGCGATCGCGTGTAATCTGCGCTGCTTTATAAAGTCATAAATATAAACAACACAGACCAAGTTTTTTTTTTCTGTCGGTCATGACCTTAAGGTCAAACTTTAAAACAAAAAGAGAGGAAAACGTTTTAATGATTTGGCGCATGGAAAAGGCGTGTGGGGAATCTATATATAACGCACTACAGCTCATGCTATGTCTGACGTTTAAGCGGGCGTTGAACTCCCCGTTGTTAACTCTTTCGGGTCTCGCAGTGTCAGGGCACTCAAAATATTAAATATCACCGGGTGAAAATCTCAAATGTTCCTGTCGTTACCATGGTTTCTTTATTCATCATCCAGTTGGCCAGTCTGCTTATTAGCTCGGATCATCAATGCCCTCATGCGGTTACTTCTAACGAACGTTTTCATTATAAAGCACGAGGTGCAAGTGAATAGCTTTTAGGATTACACTTAAGTTACGGGACTGTGGATGTTCTTTTTTTCCTCCACGGCCTTAGCAGGTGACCTCAAGTTAAGGGCAGAACGCGGTATGGTTTGACAGCATCAGCAGTGACTAACTGACACAGCTCCATCGTCAAATAGGCCGCCATCGCGCCACAATTGGCCGGTCTTTTGCTCGAAGTTAGCACTAGAGGCTTAACTAATGCTTAACTCCTCATCAAACTGGACATATTTACAGAACTCTCGCCAAAACGGTTGGAGTTCATCTTGAGGACCAAGTAACACGTCTCAGCGGACCAACAAAGAACATAGTACTACGTCTTTTCGTTTTGGTTTTTTTTTCGACGGAGAGCATTTCTCCAACGCAAGCCATTTGGGATTTGATTTTCTCCGAACGATTATAAACGCTTACTATTTTTAACTTCACCATGTTCACCAAGAAGAAATTTTCATGCACCACTGGATGTTTGCAGGGCTACCCTGGGTATGTATAGAATGATTTACTATTTTTAAGTTTGGTAGGTTCCAAGTGAGTAAAAATATTCGTAACTCTAGGGACCTTAATAATCGATATTTTGGCATTCAATGTTACTAAATTTGAGAATTATTTACAGATCTATGATTCCTGTCAAAAAGATGAGTAAACTATATAGAACCTGGTTGGCAAGTTGGGTATCGCCAACCAATATCCTATTACAATAATTACCCGTATTTACGAATTATAGTTTAAGAAAATTCTGTTCTTGATACTTGTATAACTTATTTCTTAAATATAGTGTATAATCGATTTGACCTATTTTATCTTACATAGATATCAATACTAGATGGACATTCCTACTATCACATTGAGGTGTTCTCAAACATTTATAGTTCACACCTTATTGAAGTAGAGCTTGCCAAATTGTGTTATTTTTTTAAATATAGACCAATTTCTGGATTTGTAAAAGATTTGAACTCGCATCGTTCAGAATGGTTGCCCACGTCAAATGCAGTGTATATTTATGTCAATAAAGACATATCAGTGATTTGCTACATCAGTAAACCGAAAAATGCATCAAAAATCAGATTTTAGCATGTAAGTAACAAGTACCAGGTATCTAAACATAACCTGCAAATTAAAATATCATAAAATTAAAAAAAAAAAAAAAAAAAAAAATCGGAGATTTTAGTCATTTTTACGGTCCGAAAGGACACTTACTACAAAACAGTAATGAAGGAGAATAGTATCTGAACCACTGCCGTTTTCTTCCTTTCTTTCAATTTACAGATGGAAAAGGTAACTTATGAGAATTCTACAGACTTATCCTTAATTTGAAGCTATTCCTGCAAATTCAAATATTTTTCAAATCATGATAGTGTCTTTAAAGGGTTTGTTAGTCGTGTTGTGGAAACTGTTAATTCAATTATCCACCTGTAGTAACTCCTTCAACGTTGCAGTAGTCCCAAAAGTAATCACATTCACTTGGATGAGCAGAATCTGAATACTTTAACATTTTTAAAACCGTGGCAGTCCCAAACTAAATCACCTTTAATTTTTGAAATTGTTTTGCATAGGAATACTCGAATTATTTTGTATTCCAGATAATAACCGAGACCTCTGAACACCGGAATGTTTCAGAACTATACTTCTCACCAAAAAATTCCAATGCTGACAATAGAAGATGGTAAATATGCAAAGAAAAAGCTTTCATAGTTTGAATGTAAGTTTACCAAATTTCTCTGCGAAAGTTAACTGAAATCTATAAATATGGAACGCAATGCGTATGAACACTTGCCCTGTGCGATGTTTCTAATGAATTTTTACTATGATTTAGACGGTTAATTAAAACGTGCTTTAGTTGAATCAAGACGCTCAACATACTTGACTAAAGAAGTACACATATTAGTTGACTTATTTTATCTTACGTAGAAAATCAACATACTAAATTACTAGATGGACATTCCTACTATCACATTGAGGTGTTCTCAAACATTTATAGTTCACACCTTATTGAAGTGTAGCTTACCAAATTGTGTTATTTTTTAATATACATATACCAAATTTCTGGATTTGTAAAAAGATTGAACTCGCATCGTTCCGAATGGTTGGCCACGTCAAATGCAGTGTATATTTATTTAAAATTAAAGGGTTTGTCATGCTCGTGATGTGGAACCTGTTAATTCAATTATCTACCTATAGTAACTCCTTCAACGTTGCAGTAGTCCCAAAAGTAATCACATTCACTTGGATGAGCAGACATTTTCTGCCCATGCAGGTGAATGTGAACATTTTAACGTCACAACTGTTAGTTTTGATGCTGCAATTGTGCCCGAGGCTATGCGCCAAACATGACATCAAAGTATCTGTTCATATTCTCTTGAAAGAACCTGAACACTTTGATGTCATAACTCCTATTTTGGATACAACAATTGTGACACTAACAATATCATGATATCAACGTGTGTTCATAATCTTTTGGATAAACAGAATGTTTCTGCTCATCCAAGTGAATCTGAACACTTTGATGTCACAACTCTTATTATTGATGCAGCAATTGCGACATCAACATGACATCAAAGTGTGTTCACATTCACTTGCATGAGCAGAAAGCTTCTTCCTTGACCATGGCTAGTAACATTACTTTGCAGATTGTAACTTTTTTGTCTGTTTTGTAAAATTGGAATTCTTTGCCAAAATAATCCCCTTTCCAATGTTCGACTGCAACACGTGTAATGTTTGGTGTAATAACTCTCCCATATTTGTAGTGGGCCCTATAAAATATATTTCCTTTTCTAAAACAGCTAATGCAAGACTCAAACAAGGGCCCAAATTTGGAAAAGTAATGATTATTTTCAAATAATTGCCAAAACCTTGATGGGCTCCATTTTTTCTGTACCGTTGTATCGGCTTTGTTGCACTACAAAAATATTACTTGTTGATTTTTTATCATCCATAGAAGGACACTCCAGGTATGGCTTTCTTCATTTTAAATATTTTTCAGTATGAAACTTGATTTTAGGCTTGTCAAAAATGCGAAATACTTTGGGCTCAAAGTACGTTTAGCTACAGGTATTTATCGATTTCGTTGCATTAATCTGGAATCAAAACCAAATTTTGATGTAACACCCTGTTGTAATGGATTTTGGTTTTCTTCAAAATTAACCGCAAAAATGGGCTTGCCTCAAACTTTTTTCGGTGTATGTATTTGCTCTTTTTCACAACAAAAATAATAATTGTTGATTTTATCCTTCCATAAAATATCACTCTAGATACCGTTTATTCCTTTTTCAAAATTTCAGTCTGATTTAACCCTCGTCTAACGCTGAGCCTTTTTGTAACAAAACTGCCGAAGGGGGGGGGGGGGGGTGGATTTTCCGTTACTGAACACCCGATTCTGTAAATTTGGGTTAACCAAAAGATAGCTTAGAGTTTCCTATTTCCATTGGTATCAAAATATACTAACATCCCCATTATGACGTCACCAGTGACGTCATATGTTAAGGAAGTACTAAATAACTGAAGCTAGGGGGGGAAAATTGATATTTCGCAATTTAAGCGACTCAAAAACAACGTATTAATAGCTCAAATGCGTGGTGTTAGCTTATATAAAACAGCATTTCCCTCAATAGAAGTCAAAAAAACCCGCATGAAAATCTATTTTCCTAACCTTTTTGGCGAAAAATTGAATTTTTCACTGTGTGTGTCTATGGAAATGGCAGTTTAGCTGACATGCGAACTTTAGACGTCATTGTGACGTAATGCTAGGCATGTTGGTACTCATTTTTGGTTATCACTGGAAGAGAGGACCATAAGTCTACTATTGGTACCAAATCAAGTTCTGTGATGTTCCTGTGTTGTGTTAGGCCTGTTGGTACTTCTCTTCCGAATGGGGGTGGGTTACCACCCCCATCCATCACTTTGGGATCACCCTGTATCTTACCTATACCCCGGTGTGGATGTTTGTTTTTGGATTAAAATGAGCGGAACATGACAATTGACAATTACATTAAATAATTTGGCACCAAAAAGGGGGGTTTTAGCAAGCCGGGGAAAAAAACCTGAAGGGGGGGGGGTAACCACCCCCCCCCTTCGGTAGACGAGGGTTAATCATGATCATGTTAATAGCACGTGTTGCATCGAACATGAAAAGTTAATATTTTAGCAAGGAATTCCACAAAGTGATGTTACTAGCCATGATCAAGGAAGAAGCTTTCTGTTCATGCAAGTAAATGTGAACACACTTTGATCTCACGTTGATGTCGCAATTGTTGCATCAATAATGACAGTTGTGACATCAAAGTGTTCAGATTCACTTGGATGAGCAGAAGCCTTCTGTTCATCCAAAAGATTATGATATGATAGATTAAAATAGTTAAAGTCGCAAAACATACTACTACTACTAGTCACGATCAGAAAGAAATTCTGCTCGTCCAAGGAAATGTGAACGTATACTCTTTGCTGACATGTTGGTACAATTGTTCATCAATAATAGCACTTAAGCGAATGTGAACAACTACTTTGATCTATGTTGGTGGCACAATTGGGAAATAAATAATAACAGTTATGACACTTGTTCAGATTCACTTGGATGAGCAAAATCCTTCTGCTCAATGGCGTCACAATTGTAGCATCCATAGTAACAGCTACGACATCAAATTATTCAGATCCACATGGATGAGTAGACACTTTGCAAAACAGACAGAAAATAGTCACATATCTGCAAAGTAATGTTACTAGCCATGGTCAAGGAAGAAGCTTTCTGTTCATGCAAGTAAATGTGAACACACTTTGATGTCATGTTGATGTTGCAATTGTTGCATCAATAATGACAGTTGTGACATCATAGTGTTCAGATTCACTTGGATGAGCAGAAGCCTTCTGTTCATCCAAAAGAATACGAACACACTTTGATGTCATACTGTTAGTGTCACAATTGTTGCACCCAAAATAGGAGTTATGACATTAACGTGTTCAGATTCACTCGGGTGGACAGAAACTTTCTACTAATTCAAGTGAATGTGAGCACACTTTGATGTCATGTTGGTGTCAAAACTATTGCATCAATAACAACAGTTGTGACGTCAAAGTCTATAGATTCGCTTGGACGAGTATAAACTCTCTGCTCCTCCAAGCGAATGTGCATGAACACTTTTAATGTCATGTTCAGTGGTGTCACAATTATTGCATCAAATATAAAAGTTACGTCATGAAAGTGTTTAGACTCACTTGGATGGGTAGAAACTTTCTGCTCCTCCAAGTGAATGTGAACACAGATTGATGTCATGTTGGTATCACAATTATTGCATCAAAAATAAAAGTTACGACATAAAAGTGTTTAGACTCACTTAAAAATGTGAACACAATTTGATGTCATGTTGGAGTCAAAAGTGTTGCACAAATTACAACAATTGTGACATCAAAGTGTTCAGATCCATCTGGATGAGTAGACATCTTCTTTCATGGCAAATAGAAATAGAATCCGGCTATGCATAATTTTTGTAAGAATCTGATGTCTTTTTAGAATGTTGACTTTCAGTCTACATTGGATACAACATTACTTTGATTCAACAACACTGCGAAATTGCGATGTTAAAATTAACACCGCGTCTATCGAAAAGGACCACACCAGGGAGTATCAAAATTCAACACTCTTGTTACGCCCGAGGACTCTCACTGTCTTGGTGTTGTTTAACATTAGGCGTTTTGAAATTGTAACACGTATTAGTGTGGTCCATTTGGAACATCCCAGTTTTTGAAGTGAACATACTCACCCATTCCATATCATCTACAACAACAATATTGCAACATTTTGATAACCTTTATGGAATAAATCGATACTGCTATTGTGATCAGCACTCAAAATAATGAATAGCTTCGCTCTGGAACGATCGTCAGTCACAACTTATAGTTATAGGCCCTGCTCCCTGCAGGAGCATAATTGGTGGTCAAAATCTCACATAATCATGCTAACTTGTCCTGGAGCAAATTTTACTTGCTGGACAACAATGCTTTGTATAATTCAGTTAACTGTGACATTGGGTATTATAATCAGGGTGTTATTGGAAAGAGGACTTTCTGACATTTCTTAAGACATACAATGCTGGATTATTAAATAGTTTTCCTATTAGTTGTCATTGAACTTCGGTTTCCTTAATTTCGATACACCCTGTTCTTAATGATTATAATCAACGACCACTCCAATGATTTCAGAACCAATTAAATTACCTGTTTCTGAAATTCTGGCTCATTTTCAGGTCCAGGTTTATTCTGGCTACTAGTATTTTGACCCCAAATTTGAATTCCAAACTGTTTCCCTCTGTATCAGACACAACACATGTTTGCCATTTAAGATCAACATTTTACATTTTTATGGTCCTCTAATAATCGAGAATATGTGTTTAATTTAATTCACTTTATTTAGTTACGTATTTGTGTGTGTTTGATCGCGGAGCGTTTTTGGTAACAAACACTTAAAAAAATTCGAAATTGAATGTCAATAATTTTTCAGAAATCTGACATGCAGTTAAGAAAGGTGATACAGTATCATTTATGGGCGGATATGTGTCCAATGTTGGAAAAAACTTTTAAAAATTTCAAGTTTTTTTCCGACCGAGCCGCGAGGATGCATTATGAGTCCATAGATGATACTGCAAACACTTTATTTATATTCTATTACCTAAAATAGCTTGGATTAATAACAAAATGCATTTGCGATCCATTATTACAGAATAATGGGCAGTAAACAGGTCAATCAGAATGCTGTATTTGCAATAATGGGCAGTAGAGGTAATAGAATACACAATTTATGCTTTCAATATATTTAATACTCACATGTATATGAATATGGCCGAAATACCACGTAAAACTTGTCATGCCAAACATTATTTTAAGACAAAAGTACATTTTAATAATAGTCCCAAACTAATCACCTTTAATTTTTGAAATTGTTTTGCATAGGAATACTGAAGTTATTTTGTAATCCCGATAATAACCGAGACCTTTGAACACCGGAATGTTTCAGAATTATACTCCTCACCAACAAAATAAATCCCTATGCTGACAATAGAAGTTCTCTCTGTGTTTGACCAAATTTCTCTGCGAAAGTTGACTGAAATCCAAAATTATGAAAAGCAGTGTGTAACTCTCTAAATTTCCAAGATTAAAATGCAGGAAAATTCTAAATTTTGATTAAAATGATCTAATAGATTTATATTTCAATCTATTTTGATATATATTTTTAATCTAAACTTGGATAATTGTCCTTGATAGCAATCCAATTAGATTAATATTGATTGAAAGTGAAGATGAATGGAAGAAAGGCGAGGAACCACCACAGAAAACAACAACTTATAAGTAAAAGAAAGTTGAATAAACTGAAAATGCGTTGCATAGGTGTACAAGATATGTAAGCACATATCTGTCAAACCTGATTTCTGTCAAAATCAAATGAGTTGAAATCAAGTTTACCGAATTCTCCATGGAATTTGGCCATTCAAGAGGAAACAAAATCTTAGTCGTGCCTGGAGAGAGTTCAGGGTGTTCCCGCACTAGACTTGACCACGATTTGCTCTGCTACCATTGCGCATGTATCAGTTAGTTAACCGCTGATCTTCACTGGTGCTGACGGAGAGTGGCGTAACCACAAATGTCCCTTCTGGCCTGACTCCGGACTATTTATCTCAGTGCTTCTTTACATCGTCCTACTCGTTCTTGGCTACGCTCGTCTGTTGACACCACTCGTCTAGCTCAAACAAACTCCCCATCAGAACTTTGAAATCTGCCGAAAAAAAGACACTTTCATACTCTGCTCCCTCTTCTGGAATGGTCTCCTGCCCTGCACAGAGGAGGCTCCTAATGTACTCACATTTAAGAAATAATTGAAACACATTTATATCCAGCTTAAATGGTCTGTTTATTTTCCTTTTGTTGCTTCACTTTTGTCATTTTGGTTTCTACAGCGCTTGCGCTCTTTATGGTCGCAGCGCTATAATAAATACTTTGGATGTATGTATGTTGTATGTAATTTTTTCAGGGGGTGGGGTGGGGGGGGGGGGTTGGGGGAGTGGGAACGGGGGGGGAACGGGGGTAACCCATACATTTAGAGGCATCACACGTTTCTTAGAAAATACATTTTGCAAGGTGAACACTAATTATTTATTATTTCTCCTGATCTCATTTGGGGGCAGGAGGGGGTGGCAAGGATTCTGGTTGGGGGGTGCCCCGCTCTGCCACCTTGTTTCGGGTGTTTTCGTACGGTAAGCCAGCTGACCCACTTTTTTCTGACACCTTATGAATTCGGACCCCCCCCCAACGGATAAACCACATGTTAATTCCGTTAAGGTTTTTTCCGATTCAGAAGTGGCCAGATTTGGTCACTTTGCGGAACACACAGATGGTTACGCTACTGCTGACAGAATTGTGCACTTAGCAGCTATTGTTCATTCTCAAAGACAAGAAACAAGGCAATGCATACCAGGAATAATATTGTTGTCATTTTTTAAAAACTGATTTGACACACTATATAATCTGATAAAACCCACCTGTTCTATTCATGCATGGCATCCCAGTGACACCTGCCCATGATAATGGAATTTACTTTAGTCAACGACCTACGTGCAAATCCATCCAGGACACAGTGTGTGCTTTCCATCTACGCAACCGTGAAGCCAAAGCGTCAGCTTAACGTTACCTGGTCTGTAACACCGCTGGAGCACTGTGATAACCCTGTCTATACGAGTTACTTGAACGCACTCTCTCTTATAAGACCCATCATCCGAGAAGCGAAGAGTAAGATGTTCACGCATATAACATCTTGAACAACCACTGGCACAAGCTGGGGTGCTCGCCCACATACCCTAAGATCGACGGCACTTGCCATGGGCTAACTCATGTGCAGAGTATGCCTGCTCTGTATGGAAAGTCAACCCATGCCAAGAAGCTTGATCCGCGTTAAATGTCTCATGCCGGCTTATCACAGGATGCAGCCGTCCAAACCCCAACGGAAACTTATACATCCTAGCAGGAATGCTCCACCAGACATCCGTCGAAGCGTAGCGAGCATGCCAAGAAGCCGTAGCTGCCAAGTATTAATGTGAAGCACACCTATGTCTGGACAGATACTGCTGCCACCCGGCCTTAAATCCAGAGAGATATTTCTAAGCAAAGTCCAACCTCCTGAAACAGTCTCTAAGGAGGTCAAGAGAGTCGCTTTGTGGAAAGAAAAGAATTGCCATCAACCAAGTAACATCTGCGGTATTGGGAACCTGGGAGCATCTCCCACCTGGAAACTGGCTCCTCATGGGCTGAATGGCGATGCCTGAACAGATTGAGAACCAGAACTGGCCGATCTAAGGTTTCCTTGCAGAAGTGGGGCTATCTGGAAGCAGTCAGATACAACCTGTGGCTGTGGAACAGCACACATACAATGTGAACATCCTCTTGGTCTACCATTGCCTGGAGCAACAGCAACAAACAAGAACCCTTGTCGATTCAGTGAACAGCCATACGTTTGTGGCCCATTCCTGGCTGGATCATATTTGAGACACAGTGTTTGCGGACACGATAAGACAGAGAAGAAGGTCAAATAATGATTACAAAGCTATTTAATCCTTCAATTCAACAGCTAAAAAAATCCAGTAATCCTGCTGATTATTGATACATTTAATGGGGAAATCCTTTTCTTGACCGAATATTAGACCAAACTTTGTCACATGTTGACAAACCTTTGTTAAGTCAAACCTGTCTCAAAGAATCAGCCTTACGTTTGTATGAGTTTAATCCTAATAAATGGTCCTGGGTTAATTCCATTACATGCCCGCGTTCAAAAGCGCAGTATCAATCACACGCCGGACACTCGTGAATTGAGCACATGTAGTATTTTCTTCCTCATAGGTATTTTCTACCGAGTGCAACACCCATAATTTAAACATTCAAGTATGGTTTTCAATAAAATAATCCATGTGATGGACGTAGGGCTCGGAAGGAACGAATATGAGAATCGAAAACACTTCACTAACGTTTCAGTGCAAAATGAGTTTCACATTTCATTTATTTTAAACATAATAATCACTTCCCGGTCTTAATCTCTGACAATGATCTCAAGTTCGATTGGACATAATCAAACGAATCCTTACACCTGTTGTCCTGAGCCCAAATCGTTATGATAAGTAATCGAGTGATTTGGGATCATCTGTATACACACCTACTCTGGCCTTAAATGAACTTGAACTTGACGCTGTTTTAGTTTTTCTAGCATAAACCCGTCATAATCAATTAGGAATTGAGAAGTTACAAGGATGTTCGATTCGGACATTGACATGGCATGATCTTCAACAGCTTCTTCTAGACATTGTCATGCATATTAAAGTTGAAAAGGAACTGTTATGTACGTCGGGCAGCTATTTATTTTATTTTAAACTGAATGGACAATGTCTTCCGCCTCCCTTTTATGGACAAGAGGGGTTTCAGGGGACTCATATACTTAATAAACCTGTTTCCGTAGAATTCTCGCATGAATTGTACCACACATGTGGGGTCATAAGACAAAAACAGTAAAGCAATAAAATTAGAATTCACAAAGTATCTATAATTAGGGGCAAAACATGTTTTCAATTTTGATAAAGGGAAACAAAAAATACATACGTGGAATGAAAAAGTTTTAATAATTGGCTATGACAAAATTATCCACCCCCCCAAAGATGACATTGGGAATTCCACACCCTTCTCCTCCAAATGCTGTGAATTTCCATAGGCATCCAAGTGCCAGGGAATTCGCATCAGGAAATTCAAAATTACCAGGAATTTCCACAATGAAATCGAAAAGCAAATCCAATATTCCAGTTTGTAATAGTAACTTTTGGTAAGATCAAATATTGGCCCACGACACTAAAAAACCTCACAACCAACTGTTTGTTTTTAAATAAACATTTCATGGAACATATTGTTGAACCCTAAAAAAGAGGTCGTTAATGATCACGAAATGAAACTTTAAGGTTAAATCACCTTAATACCACAATATAACAGGGGGTATTATCTCAAGCAGGTGTTAAAACGTTTTCCAGGCAATATAACCTGAAAGGGACACAATGGCAATGAAGAATATTCAGAATTTAATGAAATGGCCCCTTATTGAATCACTTCAACTACAATTTGAAAACAATTTTGAAATGTTAAAAAACAGTAAAACAGCAAGAATTTGTGGCAGTTTCGTGGCAATTCCTGCCAGAAAATCAAGGTGGATCGCTGCCAGAAAAAACAATTTTTTACAGTGTATCTACATGTTTTGCCACATTTCAAAACATTCAGACCGGTGTAAAGTAAATTCTTGTCCGGCTCCTCATAGTCCGGGAACAATGGTTGACCGATAGGGCACTCGATTCGTTGACTCTTCACGCAACGTTAGTTTTTCACACGCTTTATTCCGTTATGTCTATGGATCCCCGGACTGTGGTCCGCCCCGGCACTATATCTATCTGCTTTCCACCGGATCGATCATTACGTGCAGGCTTGTGTAGTTAAGATAGTTGTCGAAACAAGTGAAAGGTGGATTAGCCAAAATAGCACATATACAATAGCAACGATCTGTGAGCTGTGACTGCATACTTTTCAAATTTGATAAAATGCTGGCCGTATTTCAGCATAATTAGCGGATAAGTGAAGCTTACAAGTAAATTAATATTAGTTACTTATTCCCCTTTTTACAAAATGTAACACCAAAATTGTTTCCACTTTGTGGAAGTGATTTTCAGTAGGTCTATTTCATTGTGTCTGAATGTTTTTTCATGCCGCTATGTCCCTTTAAGTTACGGTCTATAGTATTAAGTTTTTGCTGGTTCATGCGCTGTCATCTTCAACATTTGACGAAATGTAATGTTTTCAATGTCTATCATCTTTTGACCCGCGGTACCGAGGTCCCAAAACAAACTTTACCCTCCGGGCGCCCCAATTTCAGGTCCTTAATAAACGATTATGAAAATTATTTATACACATTTCAAACGTATTTTATTAGCTTTTAAAGGCAAACCCCATTGAATTCGGATCTCAAATGACTGAGTTTCCCTTGTTTAATGAAATCTTGTTTTTCTTTATTTGTAACACGAACGGGCTGACTTTAAGGTTCACCGGATATTTTTCACATAATAGGTGTCCCGACAACCAATTTGAAAATTCGATTTTTTTTTTTTTTTAAAACTAATTTTTAAGCTTTCTATAAAAATATTCCCATCTGAAAAATGTATTTCTTGGTATAAAAATTGGGAAATTTCTAATTTCCTGTGTGGAGCAAATAGGACAAATTTCTTTATTGAACCAGGTGGAAATTACACTGCGCGTCTAATTCTATATAAACCACTTGATATGCGCAGAAAATATGGGATGCCTTGAAATCGCTCGTTTCAACCTTTAACATAACACATCATTAAAACAATGTTATGTGTGCAAAACCAAGTCTGTCCGTGTTACAAAAACCCACAATTTTCATTCAATTACTACAACTCTGCAAGTCATTTGGGACCCCGATTCATTGGATTTGCTGTTTTGAAAGCTATAACAATATTTTGAAATATGTGTAATAATTGCAGAAATGTTTATTAAAGACCTGAATTGGGGCGCTTTAGGGTAATTTTTTGGAACACTCTGTATAATCAAGTTTTAATTCAAATAGAACCTGATCAGCACTTCAGGGAGCTAGCTATAAACTTTATTCGACTCTTTACCTTTTACCCCCTACGAAACTCGCAAGTTTATTTAAGGTTGTTTTTCTATTTGTGGTAATTTTAGCATTTTGGGTGCTGTGCTTACCAGTTGGGACTCATGTTAATAATAACCTTCCAAGCGCAAAGTGATATACATTGGCGTGTCAACAGTCATGATCACCATGCTCAGAAGTGCGATACTCTTTGGAATGGAAACTGTTTCAAACTCAAGTATACTATGTAGCTGAACCAAAGACCACATTAAAGGCACAATTAGAGGTGTCTATGGGTTGGTTTTTGACTCTTTCAGTGCCTTTTTGGAGAAAAGTAAGAGTAGCACTGATATAAATATACACTCCTATGTATACCCCAATAGGTAATTCCATTTTAACTTAACGTGCAATTGGCAGTGGTTTGCGTTTGATTCCAGCAGAAAGATATGGATATGCGACATGGAACTCACTGCACAGTCAGATATAGTAGAAGGGTCTTAAAAGTCCAGGAAATGCAATAGAATTGATGTTGGTTTGTGTCAAGTCTAAAGAGGGACATAGCATTCCTATTTTTGTAATGAATTCATTTGTTGTACCATTGATTTTTCGAGAGTAATAGAAATTCCAGTGACTGGTATTAATCTGTTCATGACACTGACTGATATCAATAGTTTCACAAATTCTGTCACTGGTAATGCTATAATACACTGTAAATTCTGCCATTCTGGCAGGGATGTCACACCTTGATTTTCCGTGGCAGGAATTGCCATGTAACTACTGCGCTTTTACTGTTTTTACATCCAATTGTTTTCAATTGCTCAAATTTGTGAAAGTGATTTTCAATAAGTGTCCATTTCATTCTGTCTGAATATATTTCTATGCCATTGTGTCACTTTAATTAAGTCTTGATTGTCACCATGTACATGCAGTAGAATACATATAATAATACATAAGCAAATAGTTAGCCCCTTAATTACTGTAAAAACTGATTTAATACTTGTGTACCATGTGTACTGCATCCCGATGCTGTGAAACCAATTTGTTTTATTCTGTTTAAAGGTGTTATTTGTCATCTCAAGCCAAGTAGACACTAGTTTTTTTTTAGGGGTAAGAGAAAAATGATTTTTTTTTTTACATTATTACACTTCTTTCGCCAAAATAGTTATGGACCACTACCCAACATACCAATAGTCCTCGATATGGCTGCTTCACGAGAACCCGTTTGGGATCATCACCTATTTGTTGTTAGTCATTCACACACGACCAATTTGGTCTTCTTAGTCACAGTGACATCTTTCTATTATTATGTTTTATCGGGCGTATCCTATACTCCTATCACCTGTAAAGAAATTACCAAGGCAACCATAATAAACAATCAAAATGGCGGCATAAATCTTGACTATCGTCATATTACTTACAATGTGCGGAAAACCGTTCGTAAGGACCAAAATTAGTCCTGTCACAAACTGTGTACTTTCTGTAAGTCAACTAAATGGCAGTATGAAACAAGCATTACACACCTGACAGGGGTCTTACGCTGTTTTGAAAGTTGTCATGAATTGATTTTGTATTCGGCTGAGACGGCAAAACGTCTTTAGTTTCCTGGATCATGCTACTTATCTGTTAAAAAGGCTCCAAAATAAAGATCATTGTATAACTATTTGACACCTAAGTAACTACGATTAATTACCAGGCGAATTGGCTTTACAGGTTAATCTGACTTTTTCATACCAGCAGTAGTGTCGTTGACACAAAACGTCAAGGCCGAGGATCTTTTCGTCAGCTCTTATTTTTCCCTTTCTCGTTCCTCCATGCACACTCGGTAATAACAAATTCTTGACAAACAACAGCAACAAAGACGACGACACTCCCACACCATTACCATTCATCCAACTCACTACTTTTTGAGTGACCTACCCAAAAAGTAAACCCTCAATTCTGAAAAGTACCCTTTGAAAAAATGTGTACATTGCACTCTTTATATACAAGGACTACACGGTACAACAATATACAATATTACTTTCGGAATCTCTAATAATTGATAAGGGACTAGCTTCAAACAGTGCGACCGCAGTGCCAAACATGACAGTGGGTTTATGTTTTGGCATGTCATCTCTCTCTCACAGTCCCTTGTATTTTCTTTGGTATGTAATATTGACAATAGCGTTTGCTGCAACTGCATTATTTTGCTCTTGGCCATAAAAAGTAACAGATGTCCCTAAAAATGGGTGAAAATTCTGATTTTTGCACTGGTGAAAGCTTTCTTATCCAAAATACCCTAATGAAAAGATAAGCTTAGAACTATTTCTTTGGTACCAAATTGTGAAATTCTAGATTTCCTATAGGAGCAAATGGAGCAAATAGGATATTCAGGCCCTATAGAAAACGTTTTCTATTTCTATTGAATATAAGCATATACAATCACCTTTTGTTTTTCATTCAAGGCTATTTCTGTTACCAAATCAGTAGGAAATCTATTGAATGTCTATCTATATGAATAATCTACATATAAAAAAAATATGAATGACTTGAAATCTCTCGTTGCTCCTTAAATTATCTTCCATGAATATTTTTTTTCTACATGTAATGAAACACTATCATGTTGCGATGCTTCGGACAGGTTTCAGGTTTAACTGATCAAATACCTTCATTAGTCTGGGTGCCATCCAGTTTACTTAGAAAATATTACTATAGTTAGTTTTTTTGTGGATTTGGTGTTTCTTCTGTTGGTGTTATTTGACAATTATTGAGACCATTATAAGAAATCAATGTTTGACAGGCCTAGCCAGCATGAAGCACTTTAGCAATATCGTAAAAAACAATGGACGCCAAAATGCCATATTTTAGCGGAATTTTTACCTAGAAGGTTGTGTTTTTCTTAGTAAAGCAGAGCAAAACAATATTTTATGGTATTAATGGGATGATAAAAGACACAGCTATATTTAAAAAGATTTCAAGATGGCGGTTTATTTCGGTTTTAATATCAAGATTGTGACCCAAAACAAAATGGCCGCCAAATCCACATTTTTGTGAAATATCACCAAGGTTTGTTTTGCCGTAGTTAGGTATAAGCCTGGCAAATGTAACATTTATGGATGCCAGTGTCTATGGAATTACATTTTATTTTCACGAATATATTTCAAGATGGTGACTAAATACATGGCTGCCAAGGCTCTAAAGCATTACGTTGTTATAAATAGTTAACCGATTTCTTTTTTCTCAGTGACGGCTAAACAAATAATTAGTTCAAGGTGGGCAAAATGTGCCATAGTATAGATTTTTTTCCTTTAAATGGCTGTTAAATATCAAGATATCGAGACAAAGTAATAAGTGGCCATCAAAATAGCAATTCTTTGTGAAATATTACGGGTTAAGTTTATTTTTTCTCGTATAGCATGTTCTCATGGTTCTGGCATGTAAATGTTGAAATATCATGCCATGCTCCAATCTCATGTTTTTTTTGGGGTGTGCTGTGTGTGTGAGAGAGTCCTTAAATTACAATCATCCTGACCAGGGTTCATTTTGACGGTGTGTTATTTGATTAGGTCTTCGTTCATCGTGCAACTGTTTCTTGAACCAAGGTTTCTTTTTGGTATTGAGTCCTTTCATGAGATCTTTCCCTGAACCCAGGTATTTTGGTATGGTCCTTTATGAGGAGCTCGAGCGCTTCCTCCATTTGTTTTATACGCAAATCACTATGTGAAAATCATCTAGGTAAACCTAAGTACAATTTGACATGTATATAATTGTAATGACAACCGATTGTGTTCGTTTTGTAAAATGACTTAAAACCATCATTGTACCCAGATCTAATTGTCAGATATATGTCTATGCCAACAATGTTAGTGGCATTTCTAGATATCCCATAACCATATAGTAACCTAATTTGTTGGGCCATATCAAAACAAAGCCAATATTCCCGTCAAAATTGCCGGTAACTTCCATTTAAAAAAATGATCATTTCTTTTATCTCATTTATGGGTCAATTAGCCATAACGGGTCATTGATATTGAGATATGATTATGTTAGGCTTAATCTCTTAAATACCTAAATGTTCATTTTGCCCCTTTTCAAAAAGCACGGAGCAGAACCCCTGCATGCCTTGTGTTTACAGGAAAGATGGCTCCCAGAAAATCTAACAACAAAAATACCGCTACCTCCTTTTTGCGGGTGATCGTCAGGTTGCTAGTCATTTTACTCTAGGG
>JAMKCH010016452.1:0-33565 GCA_023653785.1 Ophioderma brevispina
GCCCCAAATCACTGAATTTTGCCCCAATCCTTCCATTTTTCTTTCGACCCGGGGGGGCAACTGGGGGGGGCAAGAACAAAATTGGGGGGAACATGCCTCCCCATGCCCCCCTGGCCCCGCCACATGGCGTACGGCGGCCGCTAAGTACGTATTCCTGTTCCTAAATTAAAGCGTAAATTGAACCAGCGTTTGAAATTCTCAAGACTGAAATAATACGAAGGCATTTGTGGGAAAGGGACGTTGCCGTAGCTATTTTGCGTGTTCACTTTTTCCGTGTTTCGACACCTGATATTACCCGACACAAACGTTTCAATTTTCTCGCTAGGGTCTCTATAGGTTCAGACCCAATTCGATACATAGGCCTATATAATGAAAACAAAACATAGTAACGACCCTCTGATGCAAAAATCCCATAAAGAAACCCTTCGTATTCCGGTCTATTTTGAGATTTAGTTTCATTTGCATGCATTCCTATGACGACTGATAACGTTATCTCTCGGCGCAGTACTATTTAGATAATACTTTTGCAGTTGTGACAGAGACTACTTACGTTCGGACCGCCGTAGGCTGAGGGTGGGAACGCTGTCATATAGCGTTGATTTGGAAATGTTTGTACATGCGGTACACTGAGATGGAGCAAATACTTGGCTATCGTAACAATTTACGCATACCAAAATATCCTCATAAATTGTCTAGTTAGCTGACAGTTTATAATATAGGTTTATTTTTTGTAAAAAGATGAAAAACGTGAAAATAACGATCCATAGAAAGCAATTTTCTTACCTTTTTAGCTGGCTCATCTCGATTGCGCTATCAGTCACTGCGCACACCAGGCTTACAAAAAACTAGTGAGCTATTGGTCTTTTTTGTCAGGAACCTGTTTCTAACAGATCGACCACCTGATTCGTTGATTTCGCTATCTCCAAGGTACCGCGAAACCGGGTTTTCATTCGCTTTTCAAGCTAATCGCAGAGCCTTTAACAGAGCGCTTTGCTGCTAGGGAGTCAAAGACGTTGCATGTCTACGAATCGCCAGCCCAATTAGCGATGAGGATACGGAATAGGTGGCTCTGTGTGCCAGCAGTACAGATTCTATGGAGCGTAAATTGTGTGCCCAAGTAAAACAAATTTTCGGGAGGCATTTTTACTTTTGTTGTTTTTATGTTGTTTTTTGTTTTTCTATAGACAAATTTCCGGTCATTTTCCTGGTTTGGTAAAATATCCAGTCCAACCCTATTTGCATGACTTAATCAGTGTTTTATGTGCACAAGTAACCACCAGCGGCGCAACCAGCGGGGGGCAGGGGGGCAGACTGCCCGCCCGGACAACTAAAATTGTTACGGAGAAGGGTAAAATGGGGACGGGAATAAGGGGAAAATATATGGGAAGACGCGTGAGAACGAAACGAAAGTGAAAGCGAAGGGCAAGAGAGAAGGAAAAGGATTTAAGTATAAGGTCAAACAGGGGAAAAAGTTTCCATCTAAGGATTAAAATAGGGAATTCTAAGGGCCACGTGCTCGTACCCACTGGTCCTGGTCCCTTCATGGACCTATCTCCAGCCAGTTAACCACATTGTGGACACAACTTGCAGTCTTTCCCCCCCGGAGGCTCATGTCTGGTTCCTCGCCTAGTACCACATTCCTACCCTTAGCATACCATGTTTCTTAATGGTCATGTACAAGTTCTGCCCAAATCTGGTGGTGATGATGCAGTTGCCACATGCTTTTCTGTTGATCTGTTTTCAGCATGAATAGTATATGATTGAGGTGGATCATGCTGGACCAAATTGCCAAAGCGTTCAATGTGCACTGTTGTAACAACTTTCCATGTAAAAGCACTACAACACTGTCTTCTCTAAGGAATCGTTTCCAGGGCGGATTTACGGGGGTTTCGTCTGGCACATGCCCCTATATTTTGTGCACAGCATAGGGCACCCGGCGCACACAGGGCGTCTGGGTGGCACATGACAACCTGTATAAACATTTCCCTTTTTGCACAGGGCTCCCTGTAGATCTCAAAGAATGACCTTTAATGTGATGCCCATGCCAACATCTTTTATTTCTCCCCCCCCCTTTTAGAATTTTCAAATCGACTGGAAAAAATATGGGTCCATACCAGCGAGCCAGACAATTTAGCGTCCCCTCTATGAGAAATCCTGGATCCGCCCCTGGATTTCTCTAATTAATTTTCCCTTGATTGTTCCAAACAGATTACGTGGCTTTGTATGAGAAATTTGCATGTCATTGTATCTGTAGAATATGGGTCTTAAGCTTTTTTGAACCAGACATGTTCAATGGTATGATGAGCGCCCATCTGGGATCCACAGGTTGAAGAACTGAGGCAAGAGATATAGCCATACATATATACCATATAACCACCATTTCATTTTCATGACGACGCTAGTATGCCCCTATATTGCATGTGAGCATCATGTGATTGCATTCATCTGACATCTATCTAAATGTTGGTTAAAATATTTTATATATTTTATATATGTTCACTTACTGTTTGGTCAAATAAACTCATGCAATCTAAACCACTAGGCATTATTTTTCAGGTGGTTTTTTCTTTGTTTCATGTGCCTAATATCCCCTAATACACTCTTACCTCAAATTTTGAGAATATGCATTTGTGCATTTATGACCCACTTTATATGCATGCATGCATTATAAACAACAGAAATTGAAAATGCACGCCATGCACGCTAAGTTGACTTCCCCCTCAAGTGAAAGTGCTTGAACATTCCTTGCCATGGTAATCAATACTACCAGGCCAGAACGTTCATTACCATAACATCCCAGTTATGTGGCTTTACAACGGGGAAAGAATCAGATTAACTCACTACAGAGTCTATTCCTTAAAATAGAATCTTATTCTATGGTGTTACAAACAAGCAAATATAAACGCCGTAGGGCCCTACATATGTCTATTTTAAATCTGTGGTTTAATAACCCTCAATTTGACCTATATAAATAGATGAAGTACATCAAGGTCGATAATGAATAATTATCAGCATGTAATCGACTGCGCTTATTCATCCAAAGTCCGATTGGTGAAGTAAGTATTGGCTATGTGTAATCACTACGTTCCATTGTACGCAGGGCAATTATGTCAAAGCTAACCTTTATTGGGCTGTTAACTCATGAAATTTTCAATCACTACTGCATTGTATCACTATTCACACCTTCTCTCCCAATGCTTGCTGCTTATGATAGTCAACCCAGTGTTGTGGAAAATTCGTAGAACTAGAATATTTCTAGTTTTAATTTTTAAAAGTCATCCAAAATATACCAGAAACAGAGTTTCTACATCTTCAGTTCTTTAAAACTTTGGGTATCAACACATCACCTCCAAATGAAACCATACCCTCAAAAAAAAGAGACTAAATAACTAACTTATTCTAGTCTCAGCCCTCAACCATATGCATGCATGAAATGACACCAAAAAAATCGAATAATCCCGGGGGTTTCACTGACCTAACTGGTGGTATTATGTGTGGCATCAAACCCCCCAGTTCATGCCGTCTTCTGCAATTCTTTAGACCCCCTGTTGAACTATGTTTCAGTTCTTACGACCCCCCAACTTTATGCAACAAAACTTACAAATTTAGCTGCCATGGTCTGAAAATTTGCAGTTCTTCAGCTCCTAAACCTCAAATTTGTCCCAAAGTCCATAAAATTGGCTAACAATTCAGTCTAAGACCATACTTTCGCCAAAATTTCAGTTAACAGCCCCCAAGTTGGGCGATTTGCTACACAACCCCGACCCTAACCAAAGTGAGATTACCCTGGATTATAATATATAGCATACATTCAACATTGTGAGTTAAAGGCCATATCAGTGATTTGCTCTATGGGAAAATAAAAAATCATCAAAAATCAGAATTTTGTGTGTCTGTAACAAATATAGGGATCCGAAACATACCCTACAAGTGTGTACAACCAAAGCACCCTAATAAGGACAAAACGGATATTTTAGACGTGACTGTCCGTACGGACACTTATTACTCAATGCAATTGAATGGAGACTTCTATCTTTGAACACTCTGTTTATGCCTTTTCTGTCAATTCTCAGTTGGAAAAAAAATACTTATAAGAATTCTAAAGACTTATCTTCACTTCTGACTATCACAAATTTAAAAATATTTTCACTAGTTGTGGAGATCCTGATAGTGTCTTTAACCTGAATACCAGCTACATCACTTTGCTACAAGTCTTTGCTTAAATATGCAAAAAGGAAAAGGCTGTAACAAAACTAACCATGTGACTACGTTGATTTATTAATAATCTCATCCGCAGAACGCGTAATAGTCTGAGCGGAAGGAAATCCAATGAGACAATTCATCTGTAGACATGTTAGCTGATGGTTATAGTATTAAATTGCGAGATTAATTGGTTAGGTGTGACTTTCACATCCCCAGGGGAGGCTTATGTAATATGGGGATTGATTGATTCTTTTTCCCATGATGCACTGGACTACAGTGACTTGTGTTTGACTAAATTTGGAAAGAATTTTTGACACAGAGAAAATCAGCTGTACAATTGGGTTACTTGCTCTGCATTTTTTTTGAATATGAAAAAGCTGAGCATCCGAGACAGAGCGTCAATTTTTTGTATAAATGGGAAACTTAGCCGTGTTTGTTTCCCCCCTTACTAATTCACCCACCACTGATTTATTGATTATACTCCTGTGCAAAAAAAAAAATCTCCAAAACACATTTGGTCCTCTAAAGGCTTGGTAAGGACTTGGTACCACCAGATCAATCTTGTCTGGTGATACAAGGTTGTGGTCATCGCATCTTCTTGTAAAGAGCTTGTAGATTTCCGGAACCTTTCCATCTTATACCTCTTCTTGCCAAGGCACACCATAGGCAATGATCTTCCTCTCTCCTGTTCTTCTGCTAATTCATGGATGCAGATCTCCTGACCTGTCCCCATTGAACACCTCTGGTATGTTTTAGGGGTGTAATGATACTCGCAATTCAGACGATGGCAGCCATACCTCATTCAATATAGCAACTCACCCAAAATATCAAAAGAATTACAGCATACGGATTGCACGAAGATGAGACCTCACATAGCAGAGGGCATTAAAGAAAATGTATGTCATAACCACACTACTAAGGTAAGTACACATTCAGTGCAGGGACAGAGGCAATCGGGAACTTTCGAAAAATGTGGTCCTTTTTCACACCAAAAGTGACTTGTCTCATCACCTTTTTTATTTAAAAAAATCAATTGTCCCCTTTGTGTTGGATTTAGGGGTTTGACTGACGCAAATGCACACCCCCCCCCACAACCACCACATACCATCCTGAATGGAATTCTTTTTGCAACAGGAGTAGCCTACATTATAGCCTAGTGGTCATCAACAAAAGCTCAGGCATCACATAATCATGAGATTCAGTGGCTAACCGGGGTGGTGGGGTGGGGCACCTGCTCAGAAACCCGTGTCCCCCTGCAGCCCCCCCAAATTAAACTGACCCTTTTGTACAGTGTCTATGAAGACCCAAATTTGCCCCCCCCGAAAATGCTTGTCCCCTATCTCCCCCCCTCCCCCCCCCCCCCCACCCCCATTTCCACAGGTGTCTAGTTATGGCCACTGAATTTGATATTGCAAAGATGATATAATGGATTAGGACTTTTTGGATTGAAAATAAGTTTTTCATGAAGCTTCCTGGGCTCTTCTGTAGAATTTGTCCTTTTTCTTGGACAAGTACTACTTCCTGTCTTTTTGGTGTTTTTGTTTGTCAGGACACCGGCGTGAAGGTCTTTCAGCAGCCGTAGAATGCCGCTCACACCCAACAACTCAGCCTCCCAGGGAGCCCCCACTGATTATCACCTTTGTCTCCCTCCCAATGATATTATGATAACATTGAAAATAGCCTTAATTTTCAATTTCCTGCCCCATCATTTCACTCTCAGCTCCACCGGTGCCCTCCTACTTCAAACTCTCTCTTCTGCCCACCATGAGCCCTCCTATTTCAACTCCCTGTCCCATCTTCCCTCCCTATTCAAACTCCCTCCTGCCCCCCATTCCCTCCTATTTCACTCCCTACCCCATCATGCCCTCCTATTTCAACTCCCTACCCCATGCGCCCTCCTAGTTTAAAACCCCTGCCCATCATGCACTCCTATTTCACCTAACAACTCCCTTCCCCAATCATGCCCTCCTATTTCAACTCTCTGCCCATCACATCCCTGTCCCACCATGCCTTCCATATTTCAACTCCCTACCCCATCATGCCCTCCTATGTCAACTCCCGTTGCCCATCATGCCCTCCTATTTCAACTCCCTACCCATCTGCCCCTACTTTCAACTCCCTGCACCATCATGGCCCTCCTATTTCAACTCCCTGCTCCACCATACCCTCCTATTTCACTCCCTCACCTCAATGCCCTATTATTGTGAACTCCCGGCCCATCATGCCCTCCTATTTCAACTCCCTGCCCATCATGCCCTCCTATATTAACTTCCCTGCCCATCATGCCCTCCTATTTCAACTCCCGCCCATCATGCCCTCCTATTTTACTCTCTGCCCCCGTCATGCCCTCCTATTTCAACTCCCCGCCCACCATGCCCTCCTATTTCAATCAACTCCCTGCCCCACCATCCCCTCCTAGTTCACTCCTGCCCCATCATGCCCTCCTATTTCAACTCCCTGTCCCATCATGCCCTACTATTTTAACCTCCCTGCCCCGTCATGCCCTCCTATTTCAACTCCCTGCCCACCAATGGGCCCTCCTATTTCAACTCCCCTCCACCATGATGCCCTCCTATTTCCACTCCCTGCCCATCATGTCCGCCTATTTCAACTCCCTGCCCACCCTGCCCTCCTATTTCAACTCCCTGCCCCATCATTCCATCCC
Organism: Ophioderma brevispina; assembly: GCA_023653785.1. NCBI lineage: Eukaryota > Metazoa > Echinodermata > Ophiuroidea > Amphilepidida > Ophiodermatidae > Ophioderma > Ophioderma brevispina. Next base: position 6,869 of record JAMKCH010016452.1, read on the forward strand.
GATTTGAACTCTCTGCCCCTCATGGCCTAATATTTAACTTTTTTAATATCTTGTTGTTTCCATGCTGAAATTGTTATTTCCTTTGTAATGTTTGTATTTTCATCCCATTTTTATTGTAGATATTGCAAGGCCTCTGTGGGAAGATCAGTACTTGTTATTGAAAAGGATATCTACCCTGGTAAAGAAAGGTTTAATAAAATAAGTAAATTAGGTTATCATTTCTTTCGAAATCAAGTCTATCATCATGAATTTGGTTAGGTCCACCTTGCTCCTCCTTGCCCCATTTGGTGTCCATTCCTGTTAGCCACTCAAGATTCAACTTTCCACGTTGTTGGCATTTTTAGATGGATTTGAATCAATGGCAAAAGCTAGAGTGAAACCCTGGGGGATTCAACTTTTTTTCAGGTGGGATTTGCGCCCTGATTCAACTGGGGGCCTTGGCTTTGGAACTGATTTTGTCTCTTAAAGTATGCCTTTCAACCTTAAATATATCTTCCTCACTTTGACTAGGTACCAAGTAAAATATGATCTTATGAGGTTTCTTGTCAAAATTGGGCTGGAAAAATGTTTATAATAAATTTGACCAGAATCTTGTCAACTTGACCACCAGAATTTTGTCAACTTTTGAACTATCTGGTTCAGAAATTGGTCACATATGGCCTACCCCAGAAACCTGGTAATGTCATATTTAATGAGGTATTTTTTAAGAGTGTAGGAACTGAAATTTTGAGAAATTGCAGGCTTGTGAAATACCATTGGGTAAAATTAGTTCTGGGGCAAGCCTTCCGAATTATGCTTCATATGGGAGTCTGTCTTAGGAACATTATCACTGCAGAGGCCACAAACTTGCTAGCAACTTATGTCAATGTTCCCCCCACCCCCAAATGTAACACTAACTGAAAAAGTTAGAAAAGCATTGCTTCCTTTAGGTAACGAGTTATGGATAAAGGGCTGTGAGGGGCATTTGTGTTACTAAAACTGTGAATTATCAATTTTGCATAAGAAACACAAAAGAAAGAAAGCATATTTGATCGTTTGCCAGAACTTTGAACAACAATTATTTCTTATTCATTTAAAAAGGAATCAGACAATTGTAAGAATGTGACCCAGAACAAAAAATGATTGCAACCTGCTGTAGTTTTGTTTGATTAAGGGATGAGTTAATATTCCTTTCAATTTAGATCCAAGGCATAGATATATGAATTATGCAAATCCCAATTACTCAGACTTTAGTAAGGACTCCAAACCTATATTATGTCTTCTTTTTATTAGTTTTCAATATTGGGGGCCAGGGGTGCTTTGGGTGAGGCAATGGTAACATCTACTTGTTTGCTTGGTGCGTAAAGTAATAGCAGCATTATTGAAAGAGCACCTCAATTTTCAAATTGAGATGTTACACAGTTGTGTGGTAATTGTCTAGTAAATATACTACGATGGTATTGCTCCAAAATGCGTATTTGTCTCAAAAGAAGCGATTTTGTAATTAGAATCGGATTCCCTGATTGATAATTTATGGAGAGCTGGAAAAGGAAACGCCAAATTTATGTCCATCCATGATGAAAAAGGGCCACCCGGTGAAAAGGACCTTCTAAAGGTGCTTGCCGACCGAACTAGGAAAACAACTAATGGATGAGCGTTTTAGACAGTAATGTGGCGCTAATTTTCCGGCCATTATATTGAAGATGTGTCCAGAGCGGGAATTATTATCGGACGATCTCCGATATATTCATATTCTTAATTACAAAATTACTTTTGAGCTCTACCATTCGCAGGTTATCACAGGTACCAAAGCAACTGTGCGAAAATATCTAAAAATATATCAGAAAATTGGAGGGCACTCATTCAAACTAAAATGTGCTTGTTATTGCTTTAACACTCATTGAGCACTACCTGCCTTACAGGCATTCTCATTGGGCTAATTAAACCACATTATTAGTTGCAATAACCAGTGAAATGCATATTCCAAATATGATGAAATATTTTAAATATTGACGCTCATGAGGGAAATGGTTCAAAATAAATACCCGTCTCGGGAAAATAGTAGGCCCACTGTCTCCAATCAGCGAGGGGAGGTATTTTGCACACCATTTCACGAATATTGAGCAGTCAATATTTGTTTATATAACATAAAAATATTTTGTCATTATACGCAAGGAGTGCGTGACTCACGATCAGCTGCCACCTCAAGCTCAATAGCGGCTCTCTCTGACAAAGTTCTCGAAACTGCTCTAGACATTGATTGTTTTTAGAGTATTAGCACAATCTTTAACAAACCAGCTGAAACCCAGAATTTTCCATTTTGAGTAAAAAATAAATGGAAATTCGCCCAGCATGAAATGTAAACCACAAATATCAAGCAGAGTGATCTGATCGATGCAGTGGTCAAAGGTAGGCGGTCATGTATCATGTCAACAATCACTTGAGGTACGGCCGATGCAAGAGTACCAATGCAGGGAAAAAGTCCCATAAAAACGACTTTTCCCCTGTGATGGGGGAATTATAGTACTTTTTATGAGAACATTTCCCCTCCAGTGAAAAATTGGGGTAACTAGCCTCAAATATTTTGTAACCACAGGATATAGATCCACCAATCAAAGGAACAGAATATTTTATGTGTTATATAAGTACGCTCTAACCCTCCTTAGCATTACCACCATCCTTACCATATTGACGGACATGACTAAAAAAATCACATAAGTTCCATTCCGACCAATCAGCAAGTAATTCATTAAGTTAAAGATGTTTACAATTTGGATATTATAGAGCTATTAGGTCTCAGAGAGGAAGGAAATTTATTTTGAGAAGCAATAGGGAAGGACATGGGTTACAAACAATTTAACAAAAAATTACCACAACAAACACAATTAGTACAATGACCTCCTAAAAGATCTACATGTTTGTTTACCCTAACCACAAGATTCCTTCAATATGACTTACTACATTCCCAGCATGCATTGCAAAGTGACTTGATGACATCACCACAATGCAAGTGGCCTACACAGGGTTCAACAATAAAGGTGCATTTCTGGATACTAGTGCCTTCTTTTTTGTGTCGCCTGCATAAGGCAGGAAGACACATAGGGATCACTCACTTTGTCCACTGTTGTTGTATTGTAGTCTGTTGTTGTAGTCTGTTGTTGATGGTCTGTTGGTTTGATGTTTGTCGGTGTGAAAAAAGGTGTTAACATTTGCCTGTAATATTCTCATACTTTGATGGAGTTAAACCAAACTTGGGTCACAGGTGCACCCACATGGCATCCCCCACTGTTTGATGAGGTCAAAGGTCTGTGAGGTCAAGTTGTAAAATAGGCTGAAAATGTAAAATTGACCTTCAATTCGAAAAAGTGAAGTCAATTGGAAACCAAACGTGAATAATAGGTGCAACAGGGGATCCATCCTTTGTGATGAGGTCAAAGGTCACCTTCAAGGGTCAAAGGGCAGGTTGGATCTATCATTCACTCAACCACGATGGCAGGCGGACACAAGCGGTCAGAGGAGCGATTCCTTCACCCCTTTCACGCCTCTCATCTCCCGATGTATTTGTTTATGGTTCAGTGGATATCCTTGAGAAAAGGTTAATTTCCAAAAGTTGATTTTTGGCAGTTTTGATGTTATGAACAAATGTCTGTATCATGGTTGCCGTAGGAACACTGTGTTGTAAATCTTGCTTACGGACAGAACAGAAAATACAAAAATTATGAATTCTTCCTGAGTAGATCAAATTGCATGTAAGATTAGGCACACATAGGTCTACTACATTGTGGGCCAATTGCTTTAGATGATAAAAAATTTACCTTGTTTAGGCAAGTTGGGGGAATGAGGCTATTGGATCAGAAAATGCCCTTTTAGACAACAAGGACATTTTCAGAGAAAGTGCGCTCCTAATTTGTTTGTCCGAAACAGAGTTTTTTGCATATTTAGGAAATGCTACAATGTTATTAAACCACACATCTAAATGCATAGCCCAAATATCATCTGTTGCGAGATAAAGGGATGATTTGGACTATCGTGTATGACAAAAAATGTCAAGCATGCCTTTCTGTGGAGCTCGTGGGGACAGCAAACTACATTCAAAACTATGTTTTTAAATTGTTTTGTTGTCAAATAAACATTCCAAATTCTCGTAGGATGTTTACAACCAAGCAGTGCAAATTTAGAGAAATTAGTATCTTAAAAAAATCTCCTCATCGCCCATTTACGTATATAACTTTCATGGTCACACAGGCTAAAAACTGTAGCAGATGTAGAAACATGCATGTACTCACACATACACACACCGGAGTGAATGTCATTGGGTTGCCTTCCAATGGATTATGGGTAATACGTTATGGTCAATAAGCGTGTCACAGCATATAAACAATAAGTGGACATTCAATGAGAAATTAAACAGATTGAACCCAAATAACCTACAAAATGAATTCAAGGATCTGACAAAGAATTGTAAAGTCCAAAGGACTCAGTTATAGATGAGGAAAGTAGCAGTCACTTTCAACTGAGTGGATAAAGTTGTCATTAGATGTGATTATCGACATGCAAATCGAGAAGGAAATGGTATGAGTAAAATGCGTTTCCTCCCTTAATTCCCTTGATTTTGCAAATTTGTAATCCACTTTTTTATAGTACTGTATAGGTGGGAAATTTTAGCGAGGTTTTATTTTTGAGAATTCGCGAGTGAACATAAAAACGTGAAAATAAACACTCGCGAAAAGAACTTTTTCCAATAGATTTTATGCATTGTGTCAAACCGTGAAATTAAATGCTCGCGCATTTGGCAAAAATGTTAAAAATCGCGAAAAATTATCTGCTACCCAAAAATTTCACTTATACAGTATCCTGATTGGCTAAAAACCTGACTAAAACTGAAATCAAATAGAGACCTTCCATTGGCTAACTACTTCATGTAACTAAATATAAACCAATAAAACTGCTGTAGACATCTGGGGGTCAGTGGGAGGGCAGAGCTCTGGTGTCAGGGGGAGGGGCGGTACTAGGGAAATTCCACCTTATTTTCCCCCACCATCCCAACCTCCCCCCACCAACAAAAAATGGGCAGAGATTGGTAAAACCAAAAATCAGCAAATTTTGGCCTAAAAAATATTTAGGTCCAAAATTGAGTAAAACATCTCCCTGCCCCCCCCCCCAACTCAAAAGAAGTTAGATCACTGCATTTGTGGTTGGTTACATTTATCATTTTTTATGAATGAGATGAAAATGGCAAAGTTAAATTACATCCCCTACTGGCGACCTATATGAGTTCTCATCCCTATTAGAGTTATGGACAGTATCTTTGCTTGGGTCCTACACTTTAATATGCCCATTCACTTTAACTAGATGAGGGGGGGGGTTGAGTCAAAATATGATCTTATGAGAACTTTAGTCAAAATTGAGTACAAAGTCTTGAAAATGGACAGAATCTTGTCAAAACTGACTCTATATTCTGGTCAATTTTTGGATTAAATATTTAATGAGGTATTTTTAGAGTGTATTTTTTAATCTGTTAGTCATTTGGTTAAATACAGCACATTTGAATATATCTTTTCTGCAAGACTTAACAAGATATCCAAGATTCTCATCAGATCGTGCCATGCCCAAAAATAACAGTGATGCACACACGCACTCGCTCCCATATCCTCTGCATACATGCGCGATGCCAAAAGTGGGAAAAGCGGCCTCCAAGAGTATTAAGCAAAGGATATGAATAAAGCATACGCATCATAGTTTGCTAAATTACCATGTCCTTTGCGTTTCCTATGACAAAACCCCTCTCTAGCCAACGAACTTGTTACGTTTCTAAGTTTGAGCGTCCTCTTTTACAGGAAAAAAAGCAACGCTAATTGAGACAGGATTATTTAGTCTGATGCCCCGTTGACTGTGTCTTACTCTATTTCCGGGGAAGGGGAGTCTATAAGTAACATGTAATATCAATAAATAACAAATATGCAACATTTGTTGGGATGTTTCAAATATTTCATGGCGAGATTAGTTCCGTCATGTTCAAGCTCCTGTGTGACTTGGGATTCGAGCAGTAACCCTAGGCTTGTAAATGGGACTGAGTCCTGGGGATGCTGGGGAGCTATGGGATGCAGGGCTGATAGGGCTAGTTGCGCTGAATGGGATTTTTTTCCCCTCAATAGAAGAATGCTCATAGGCTTGTATATTTATGCAAATTTGAGCACAGGATATGTGAAATTGGGGAGATGACATAAGGTGGTGTACTGAGGCAATCAAGTCGGGAAGCAAAATTCTCAGGTTGTCCTGGTGATCCGCTTCAACAAGTGCTAAAAAGGACCAAATATCGAGGGTTTACTGCAAGAAGGTCACATCTGCAATAGCTGCCATTTGTCAGTTGTGCTGTTATTGAGTGTTATACCTGTCAAATGTAACACATGGCAGCTATTGCAGATGGGACCTTTTTGCCTTATACCCTTGATATGTGCAAAGTGAGTGAAAATTATCAAAATTGAATGGGTGAAAACTTTAGGTCAAAGTTGGTCCCAATCCATCAAAAATTTGAGCGAAAATGCCAAATTTTTATTCTGCTTCGTCCCACTATTTTGAGCCATGGGAGCAACTGCCCCCCCACCTGCCCCTCGGTCGGTACACCACTGATGACATACCAAATAGTCAAGTTGCTCACATCGGTCATAATTGTACAAAATACGATTGGCGCAAGTCTAATTTTGGGTGGAACCATTTTTACCTATCTGACTTTGCTCAAATTAATCATTTAGTGCCCCATCTCTGATAGCTTCTGATTGACAGGCGATACTGATAGAAAGTGTGTCCAGGATTGTTAAGCCTTGTTTTGAATATGGAGTATATCAACTGGGGTTATGTTTTCAAAAATAAAGGCTTAGAGTTATTCTCAAGGGAAAATGGTCAGCATAAATAAATCTTAAACAATTAAAAAAAATCCCATTTGAAAAACTGCAAATGTTTGTTGAAAGCAGGAGGTGCCTGAAAGGATTTTATAGTGCTGAAAGAGGATTGTCAGATTTTACTCTTTTGAAGTGAACCAACTGTTGATGTTTGCAAGATGTTGCAAGCTAGTTGAGTCAGTGTGGTCTTTACTGGGTGGGGCATTAGGAGTTCAATGGCCAAATGAGCTTATAAGTTCCTTTAACCCCCTCCAATGGAACAAACAGATGACCCACTCTTCTTATTTTCAAATTTCCACCCCCCAAAAAAAAAATTGCTTAAGACCATGGTGAGCAGGGTTGTCACTACGCCTGGCGGCAGCAACCGGCACTCAGCCAAATTAACCAGCTCTCAAAGGAATTATAGGCCTTGCCGCTGGGCACTAAAATGCCAAATTGACCTTAAAACAGCTATAAAATGCTACTATTGCAACTTGATTCAGTATTTTGAAGCAAATTTCGTAAAATTTACCCGGCACTAAATTTTGGCTGGTGACAACCCTGATGGTGAGTCATGGTGTGTCCATCGAAGGAGGGGGTTCTCAATTTTGGTTTGGGTAGGGACGGACTCATATCTATACCAATTTTTTTTTAAAGAAGGACCCATATCTATACCAGAGATGCAGCTTGTGGGGCAAATTTACCACAAATTTGCCATTTTTTCCTCAAAATGTTGACCTCTTTAGCAAATTTGGACATTTTTGGCTTCAGATTGAGGAAATTAATTTGACTAATTTCCAACAATTTATAGACAATTTTGGCTTCCAATTGAGGAAATATACTAGTTTTCCAAAAACCCGACCCATTATTATACCAAAATTGGCATGAAAAAAGGGGTCATTCATATACCAAAAGGCTGAAAATGAGACCCATGGTTGTGGCATGTCCCCGTATGGTCATTTGTGTTGAGTACCTCCCCGGACTTTATAGGCTTATATGTTATGATTCAGCTATGATTCTTGCATGAATTTTTCTGAGTTTTTCACAGGTGATAGCATGCACACGCTTATTGTCAGAACAACACGTGTTGCATGCTCATGCTCAAAATTGTTTTCAAAATAAAAATAAATAATTTGCATACGATCAAACAGCTGTGACATAAATACAAAAACATGTAAAATAAAGAGATTGTGATGCATGGAATGTGTAAAACAAGATCCAGGGACGAGGGCAAAGGAAGTTCCATAAAGGGAGCTTAAACTGAATGAAAGCGTGCTTCCATGTAATAGGAGGGGGCTCATTAGAGGGATCAGAAAAAATGTGGCAGAAAGTTGCAAGTGGATTCTAGTGCAGTGCAGGTGTTTTTTTTTTATTTTAAGAAAATTGGAAACATAATTAATGTTAGAATGATGCTTGTTTTGAAATGTGATCATGATGATTAATGTGATCATGATGATTAATGTGGTAACTTTATTTGGAATCAGAACCATAGACATTGGGCTTGGGATGGTCTTTCAATGTGACTTGATTTGACATACAGTGGGCAATACAAATCTAATCTTGTTTTTCTTGTCAATTTTCTCAATTTGTTATTTACCAGTGCAGGGGTTGGTTTCACAAAACTGCTAACATGCAAGCAGAATTAGTCGTACATCACTTGGAGGCACTCAACTTTTTGTCAGGTAGGAATGGATTTCCAAACTTGCGGGGCATGTGGGAACTTATTTAGCTTGATTCCATACCATACTCAAATCCCAGCATCAGCATCAAGAAAACTTCAGTTTGTGCCATATGGAATGATTTGTGCAATTGTTGCTTTAAAATATGGTCCAAAAGTTTGTTTTTTTTTTCCGGAAAATTCTTAAAATCCACAATTTTGACACTTTTGAAAACATTAAAACATTACTAAGTGTATAATTAATGGTCTTTTTTTTTCAATCATCTCTTAGAGTAAATGTCACATTTTAAATTTATTGTTCATTGAAAAAATCCCAACAGACCAACCTCTCCATTGTTTTCATTTGAGGGTAACATTGCTATTTTTCCCCTATTGAGTTAAACAACATCAAATACAAATAGGCCTAATACTAACAATAACAGAATAGTGTAGAGACCTATGGATACCGAAACGGATGTTGTGTAAGAAGGTTCTTTTGCTTATCGTGCTTATCAAAAGAATGACTATGAAAATTGAGAGGAAATGAAACCTTAGAGAAACAAAAAGGTTATAAATAATATTTTATTTTCACTTAGCAAGTATACTTAGAATTATCTTGGATAGAATTCCTACTCCAATTTTTAGTCACTTTATTGCAGGATACAAGATTTTCTATTAGCCTTTCCAAGTACTAGTAATTTAATTCACAGAATACCTTGCACAGTTCATTGAAATATTTGACCTGTCCTTGAGACTAGCTCTAAAAATAGAACAATGAGCATGAGCAAAGAGGATGTGATTGCTGCAATGCAATACTGCCCTCTATAGCTTGTTAGTGATAATGTGATACCATTGGTCAATTCTTCTTTGTGTGTAGAGAAACTTTTTGGTAGTCTTGGAGCTAGATTTCTTCCAAGTCTCAAGGTTGTATGTGCAAATTTATCAAATATCGGAGGGTACAACAAGAACAGCAATTGTGACAACCTGGTGTCTCAAGTTTTGTTTGGGCAGAAGAATGACATGACCCATATCTATACTTTTTTTTGGGAAAAGTGGGATCCATCATTATGCATGAGATGCAGATTTTGGGTGAAATTTACTTTTTTTGTAATTTTTAAATATATTAGGAAATTTGGAAAATTTTAGCTCTAAAAAAAAAATCAGATATTACCCTATTCCCAACCAATTTGAGCTACTACATTTGTCATGGTGTTTATAATTATATTAAAATTGGCATGCGTGTCTCTTTAAAGGGTGCTTGTTCCAATTCATGTGTAATTGTGTTCTCTACTTGATATGAGAAGCCTGGCACTTGCACATACACCCCATCAGTACCGTGGGAACAAATTGCGGTTTTGATGGTAGCGCAATATGCCATGTTGCAAGGCCCTTTCAACATTGTTGCTAATATTGATGGTTAACCACTAAAACGGGGTTTTTGTTTATATCTTAGGAATGAATGGATTTGAGGGCTCAATTTCAGTACACAATGAGCCAAAAATACGGCCTTTCATTGAATATCAAAATGATACTCTTCCGGTAATCAGGAGTCCCATTTTTTACATTCACATAACCTTTTTTTTCCAAGACACAGCAAAAAATGTGCCTAAATTTGATAATATCAGCACACTTACCACATGTACATGTGCATGGTTAGACCTCAAAATGACTGTTCATTTTGTCAAAAGCATGTACTGATGATGTGCATGGCATACTAACCCCATCCCCAGAGGCATCCAAATTATAGCCTGGGACTAGTACCCATTGTATGACGACAGATTTAGCATAGGGCATCTAAAGTAGGTCACCGAGCTGTGACAGTAAACATAGGCACAAGCCGGATTACCAGCCAATGCACTGAATTAAAAGTAATTGAATTCCCAGCCAAAATTAATTTGCTGAATAATACTGGTAGTATCCTAGAGACTTTGTCAAGAACCCTTGTTGATCTTGACTCTAGAGCGAGTGCCAAAGGGAGGCCATCCACACCTGTAAATACAAAGCCTGTTGTGAAGTGAGGATTGAATCATGTGATTGTTCTACATTGCTGTAAAATAGTGAGCATTGAACTGTAACTTGGTCTTTTAAAGGTGCATTTCATGATTCTAGCACCTTTCTTTATGTCCCGTTGAGTGTATTTACATCTACCTTCCTACCTTCTGGACCTTCGGTTTGGAGTATGTGTGGGTGGAGTTCACTTGACTGTCTGGAGCTGGTCCTGCCTAGTCTAAATCATGTTTGTTGTGTTTGTTATAAAGTTACATTTGAAATTAACAGTAAAGAAGCGTTCTGCACAATTTATAGACAAATATGTGCTGTTGACCTACCCACTTATTATATTATAATTTCTGGCGGTTTTCTGGACATCCCTTCTAACAGGAATAACTGACATACTTTTTATGTGCCAGTATTATCCTTGAGAGTTGCAGAGTATGCAAAGGGATATATTAACCGCGCCTACCCAGGGTACTAAGGATGTGACAGTGGCATGTTTCATGGGGACTGCTTTGTCAGAGGTCATTTTCTTCCATACAAATCCCAAATGCAATGTAGTAGCCCTATAAGGTACACTGATGGTTAGAATACCCCGGGGGATACCACAAGCCTGATCTTAAGGACTTTTCCAAATTTATCAAAGCCTCAAGTCACAATTTTCAAAGTCACAGTGCAATATGGGATTGAGTTTTGCTAATTCTGGTTGTGTCATCTTACTGTGTAATCATGAGCATTAAATCACAGGGCAATTTATGATGCCACAAAATGCCTGCACGGATTTCTGTTTTGAAGAAACACTTGTCAAAACATTTATAAAGTTTATGCCTCCCAATGAATACAAGAGCCAGTGCCTTACCAACTTAGTCATATACAGCTTAAGATACAACAAACATAATGCTGAAACTGAAGGGCCCAACTTAGCTGAAGTCAATTTTGTTAACGTGAGTAATACCCGCCACATACCTACTCCAACAAATTGTCTCAGAATGTAGAATGTAAATTACACTTACCGTTTTTATTCATTGTTCACTAGATATCAGAATAGCCTATTCACAAAAGTTTAGTTGATTTTGCCTTATGGTTTTGTGTTATGAGCAAAGGCTTGTTTCCCCCAGTCCCACAGGCCACTATGCTCTAATTTCCTGTCCTGTACAGACAGAAATACAACAAAAAAAAATTGCAAATTTCTTACAGATACGAATGAATTTGCATTGGGAACGGAATTAATGCAATATAATGCCAGAAATGTGGCCCCAGGATGTGGCCTCATTAGGTCAAATCTAAGGTATTGCTGATAGTATCCTTATATACCTCCTTGAGATTTCTACCCATGTTTCAAGGGAAGCTTGGACATTTTGGAGAACAATTGATCACAAAGCCGTACTCTGTGTTGCACAGCCTTGACATGTGGCACACTCCACAAAAAAAAAGAAAAGATTGTGGATAGAGGCAGCAATCAAAATGGTTCTGCGATCACGACGTCCCTCGGGAGGGGAACTCACCCATGAAAATGGGGATGTGGATGATTATTTGGCATGGCCATATTGACCTCCTTTTCAAACTTACTCTCACCCATGACCAGGTTTTTTTTACTCTCACCAAAATGAGACCCTTTGCAAGTTATTTTTATTTTGCCAACAAATGGAAAACAGAACCTTTTTGGCATAAAAATAAAAAATTGCCAAAAAGATAAAAAATTTTTTTTTTTTTTTTTTTTTTTTTAAAAAGAAGAGAAAAATCAACCTATTTTGTGCATATATCAGTTGGTATTAATGTTTGTGCAAAGACACCCCTACTAGCACTACTTTGGCCTTGGTCACTGAAAATTACACAATCAGCAGAGGTCAGGAGCTCAGCCTTTAGCCTCACTCCTCAGCCTTTGGCCCCACCTGCCTAGGGCCACATAGTGCAGATAACCCCTACCTGATCCCGCCCAACCCCACACCAAACCACTCACCCCTGGGAGTTCCTTCAGTTAGAAACAAGGTTTGAAAGGCACATCCTCAACCCTAACACTGTTCTTTTTTCTAGCCTCCCAGGAGGAAGGAAAGGTGTTAAGGATATAGAAGGTAAAGAAGATTGGACACCTTGGGTGGGATTTGAACTGGGGCCCTTGGCACTTCAATCCCATGAACAGGGATCGCAAGCCACGAGGGTGGTTACGGCCCTGGCAGCGACTTTCGTGGCCCACTGGGTGTGTTCGTACTTTGACGTCATCGCATCTTTTTGTTTTAAAAGGTGTGTTTCGTGATTTCAGCACCTTCTGTTTTATTCATTGATCACTAGATATCTTGAGAAAAGCTTATTCGCAAAATTTGCGCTGATCCCGATCTTGCGGTTTGTGTTATGCCAATGCACATTTCACACGTCACCGTAGGCCCTAACAAAATGCAAATTTATTAAAGAGCAACCGAAGTTGCACGTCAGATTGGGCACACATGGATTACTAAGGCTACAAAACGGTTCAAGATGATATAAAAATCTCAAAATATTTTAGGCAGGTTCAGGGGACGAGGCTGTGAATCACAAAATGCCCCTTTAATATCACAAATTTGACACATGCACTGGAGGATGGTGGGAAACCTAAATTAATTTGGAACATTTTAAAGGGGCATTTCGTGATCCACAGCCTCGTCCCCCCGACTTACCTCAAAAAAGTTTAGATATTCATATCATCTGAACCGTTAACAGTTAGTAATCAATGTGTGCCCAAATCTACTGCAAATTCGGCCGTGCTGTAAGAAATTCGCAATTTTTGTATTTTCTGTCAGTAAACGGACAAGAAATTATTATAGCACAGTGGCCTATGGGACCGTGGGAAATGAGCATTTGCTCATAACGCAAAACCGCAAAGTCGGGATCAGCTAAAAAAGTGTGAATACGCTTTGCTCAAGGATAATAGTATCTAGTGAACAATGAATGAAACAGAAGGTGCTGGAATCACGAAATGCACCTTTAACCTCTGTTCGGTCACATTTCTTGAGGGCATTGAAAAATCAGGGCAGCAAGCTAAACTACCTTGACTGTCCTACTTTTTGACCTATTTCCTACATTCTTCTCTTTTTCTATTGTAATGTATTGTTTTGTTTTACTTGTGACTTGCCATAACTTACTAAAGTTACACTTACAATCATTTGCCATCTGGTGTCTTTGAATTCCTTGTGAAACCATCAAAATACACTTCTCACAAAACTAGCCTACAGTACTGGCATGACCTGACTGGCAAAAGGTTTTAAATCTTGGGGAAAAAATCACACCAAATTTAACCGGTAACCTGCACAGGTCAAGTCAGTTCACTCTCTCAATGCTTATGACAGCTGGGCCTAGTCAGAGCTGTGTCTGTCTTGTTCACAGGAGACAAGAGGTTTAAGTAGGCCACTACAAGACCCTAGGGGCTTCCTGTGCCACACTCACTGGTAGTAGAGCTACTTGGCTTATTCTTACAGGAACAAGGTCAAATGGAGTGCTTTGATGCTACACCAGAAGCTGGTACCAAATACCCATGACCCTGGACTGAGCTAAGGGATTGACATTTTATCACGTGTGTGGGGTCAGGTTGTGAATGTGTTACATTTTCACAACATTTTTTTTTTCCACTAGACCACTTTTGGTAGTGACTTGCAGTGCATGTTCATTTGGTGGGATATAAGATGTATGGTGTGATAGCAGTGCATTACTAAGGCAGTCGATTCCAGAACGGGGCAAAATTCCAAGTCCTCCCCCCCCAGAGGGGCAAAATTCGTAAGTCGTTTTGGTGCTTTGCTCTAATCAATTTGAACTAGCTGAAGGCGCGCGTAGTGCACAAAAATTGCCAAATTTTTTTCTTAAAATTTTGTCCAAATTTAGGCTCAAATTGGTCAAAATTCCCCAAATAACTTAAGAAGGATGTAAACTGCATATTTTGATCATATCGCTGCTTCTTTGAGCCAGAGGGGCAACTTCCCCCACCCCACCCCCCGTCGGTACGACACGGTGAGAGCTGGTTTTAAACGGGTATTAAAAAAAGAGGAGATTAATTTAACAAAACAAGAGGAGATTAAAGCAAAATAGCAATTTTTTGAAGAGTGCCCAATTTTCAAAAAAAAAAAATTGAGATTTGTACATAGTTGCTTGGTAAAGGGAATAAACTTTACTGTGATTGGTTAAGCTCAAAAATGTCTATGTGTGTTGCAAACGAAAGAATTTTTGTATTAGAATAATTATATCGGATTCTGATAATCATGCCACAGCTTATGGAAAACCGTCTTCCAATATGAAATGACCAGGAAATAGCGCCATGTTACGTGTCTACGTTCATCCATTAGTTGTTTTATGGTTCAGGCAACGTCAAGTTAGAGGTTATTTACTTGAGGTGGCACTATTTCCATCATGGACGGACGGGACATAACTTAGCAATTCCAGCTCTGCTGTTATGTACAATCTGGGATCCCAAGTTTAATTACAACAAATCGCTTATTTTATGATAAAATACGCATTTTTAGCATTCTCGTTCGCAGGTATAGTTTCCTAGACAATTACCAACATAAACGGTGCAAAAATCAAATTTTCAAAATGGGTTGCTCTTAAAAAAAATGTGGTTATGCTTTAAAACAAAAATTAAGGGGAGGAATACATAACCGGGAATTAGGAGTCCAGTACTGAGACTTTTGGAGACTGAAAACATGGGACCAGAAGCCCAGTAGGGCTGGGAATCAGGGAGGGAACACCTAGGACCTGGAGCCTATACTCTCATAATTCATTTTCTCTGTGTCAAGACTATGCCAGCATTCCCGCCAGACAGAACCATGACAACATGCAAAGGAAATACATAGATGTGCATTACACGCAGCAACTCTTGCGCGCCTATTTCAGAAATGGAATCGTGACGGCGACTATATTACTGGAATCTGGGACTGAAAACCTTGGACCAAGAACCCAGTACTGGAAATCTGAGACTGAAAAACCAAGACCAGCTAGGATCCCAGTGCTGGAAATCCAAGACTGAGAGGCCAGCAGTATGAGCTAGTATGGGACTGGGAGTGCTGGATGAGAACTTGTCAATCAGATTTGGGATAGGCCCTATATTTTTAAAAGTTATTTGATTGAAGGAGTGTTTTGACATGTTGTGATCCATAGCCTTGTTCTGAAGAAATTTAGAATTGTGTATTTTTCCTATTAAAATGGGCAAATTATAACACATTTGGGATGCTGCAATTCAAAGATACACTCAGAGCACCAAATGCATCATTAATGGGAAAATATCTATTGAGCCATAAATTAAAAAGGTGGCACTAAAATCACAAATACACCTTCAAAATATTTTTTTTCTAAAAATGGACAAGAGTAAAAAAATGGTGTGAAAGTTACGAGTAGGTCAGAATTAGAGTGGGTCAAGTTACACCAATCAAACAATTTTCCTTTTGTGGATAAACCAATTGAAGTTTTAGCACGTATCTCTTTGAGCAAGAATTTTGTCAAGCCCTGGATAGAAGTTCAGACACAAACTTCTGATTCTTTTCACTTTTCCCACAAACCTTTTTGGGGTTTGCACTGTACAAAAGGAGCAGCTAGCTTCTCACCTTTTCTGGAGGCAGGAGGGACCTGTCCAATTACACATCATTATGACCCTGACCTATCATTATCCCAACTCAGGTCATTGAGAGGGTGAACAGGAAATACACTTGGCATTGTAATTTGAACTGGTTAAGGCCAAATTAAAATAAAGTCTTGGTTCTCATGATTGGTATGATTGAGATTGTGATTTGATTGGTTTCTTTATTACACTTACCAGACATGCATTATTTTCACTTCACTTCAAAGAATAATAATTATTAACAAAATAACCAAAAATATTTCGGAGTATTATGTTTTTGTGTCCATTTTATTTCATGGTCATTTTGTGTTGATTGCTGGTTTCAATTCGCTGTAGAGGAAGACCTGTAGTGAAAAATAGCATACCTTTATTTTCTAAATAAAACATTCCATTTCTCAGCTTGTTGCTTGTCATGCAAGGAATCCAAAACTTGTATCAAGCAGAGAGGTTCAAGGCTTAGGTCTCTGGACTTGGAAGTAACCCAACATTTTGATTTGGTTTGGAATCTCTCGCTCCTAGCTAGGATTTCTCTGGTGGACATGATATTGGCTCATTCTTGGTGCATAGTAGTATTTAATGAGCACCAGACAGTTAACAGAACAATTATCACTCACAAAACAGTTTCAACTTGTTTGCTCTTTTCATAGCTCTCAGTAATTCAAGTCATCCTCGTATTTTGTTTTGATTTCCATATTATAACAAGAGTTACCAAGCACGGGAAAGTGTTTTCCCTGTCTGTTCCACTTCCATATTGGCTCTCCATAAATGTCATCCAATTTGTATTGTATTTAAAAAAAATAAAAAAAATAAAAAATTAAAAATTGCTCCAATTGTTTTTGAGAACTTTGCTTGGGCATGGGAACCTCCTTCAATTTTCAATTGTCTTGAACAAATGGTACTATAATTAAACCTAAGCCAGGAAATTATTTCTGTATTGGTGAACAATTATTGTAATCAATTTTACCTTGTAGGTTTGTGATGTGGGTGGGATGGGAGGGGGTTGCCACTCAGACTTTGTTGGAGGCATGCTTCCTCTTGGCTTCCTCCCCGGCTTCCTCTTCTTCCATTTATCACCTTGATGTACCATTGGTATCCAGTGGTAAATTGGAATTTAGGATAGGTGGCATTTATGGAGAAAAAGGGCTTGCATAAATTAGAAAAGGGAATTCCAGGTGTGGGTATAGAGGGATATAAACCATTTCAAGCCGACTCAGATTTCCCGAGGATGGCGCCCTCAATTTTCTAATAAATTGTGTCTTTAGCATACAGATTACAGATTAGCTTGACCAATTGGTCAAATTTATTGACTTTAAAAACCAAACAAACAGGTTATTGTCAAACAAGAGCACACATACAAAATTATAGCATATACACACATACTAATTATCACTGTGTGAAATTGCTAAGCAAAGATCAATGTTCTTCATATAGTAAATCACAACCATCCAGAATTGTTGTTATACACAGCATCATATGGTACATACTATGCGTAAATGTTTACTACATCAAATCAACAAATCTGATTCATCTAAAACCTTAAAAATTTAGAATTTTAGGTGATTGTCTTTAGTTTTAATTGACTAGTTTAACTAATACACAAAAAATATCTCGATGGGATGTGTATGTAAGGCTGTTAAGACCCAAAGACCCCATATTTTTAAAAAAAAAATTACCACTGTCACTTGAAGACCCCTATTTTGGAGAAAAAAATTGAAAATTTATTCCCGAAGACCTCTATTTTTTAGAACATTCCACAAAAATGACACCAAAAGACTCCCATTTTTTGTAGCCAGCCCTACAAGTATTTCCTCAATCACTCCTCTTTCCTTGGACAATATAAAATGTAAACACAAGTCTTCAAACCTTGTACAGAAGAAAATCCATTCATACATTTGAAAGTCCATTCCATTACATTCAAGTGCTGTTATGTATTTAAATTAATCATGATTTGTTTTGCTCCCAAAAATGCACAAATCTGGAGACATCCCAATGGGGTGCATACCTTTTTTACTCAGATCCTTCTGCCATATCGCAGTGACCAATACACAGCTTCTTGCAGTCTCCAGGGGACAGGAAGTGGCGTGGAATTCCAACCCAACCTCAAGTCTCTTGAGCTGATTATCTCAGCACTACAGCTCCCCTGGTGGTCTAGAGAAGGGTCAAAAGGGAAAGAAGGTTACAAGAAGTCACGGAGGAGGAGTGTGTTTGTAAGGATTATCAGAGAGGTGTGGAAAAGATAGCAGTAGTAGCCCGGGAGCAATGTCTGTGTGCATGTGCATGTGCCAGCTTGTTTTTAAACATGAAGCCAAGAAAACAAATTTTCTGTATGTCTATAGATGATCTTTTCAGAGCAGTTGTTTTGTTGTGATTTTGGTGGGGTTGGTATTAAAGGTTCGTGTTCCAATCGTCTTTGGGACCCCCTGATTTACCCGGAAGTAGTATCGATTTTAATATCAGATGAAAAGCTGTATTTTTCTCATTGTCGTCCTGAAATTTGAGCCCTCAAATCCATTTCATTCCCAAGATATAAACAAAAAAACACCGTTTTAGTGGTTAACCATCAATATTAGCACAGTATTGTGTATGTGCAAGTGCTAGGCTCTCATGTCAAGTAGAGAACACAATACACATAAATCGGAACAAGCAACTTTAATAAAGTGCTCACACACTAAAGCAGGTAATTTTTAATGCAAAAGGGCATCTTTGTACATAATGAACCAACTTCAAACACCATCTGTTTTATGTTTCAAATCATAATTGCAAAAGGAAAAAAAATCAGGAATTTCAAAAAGGGTTGGTATTCTTTTGTACAGAAAAGGGGAAAAACATTTTTGTTCCCAAATTTCCAAAATAAGGGTCGATCAGCTGAGCTCCCAAAACCATGATCCCAATTAGCTGTCATTATGTTTTGCTTATTTTATCATCTAATTTCTTCACAGCCAAACTGCCAATTTATTGATTTTTATGATCCCTACAGAATATCATAATATTTGCTAAGCAAACACCACTGCAAACCTAGTCTGTTTTCAGCAATATGAAACCTGAATAACCGCTAATGAAACTAAAACAAGTAGACTATCATTACATATGACCATGACTTCGCTACAAAAGATTGCAACATGCCCAAACCTAACCGAGAACCATTTGCTCAAACCCACAATCATGTACTTCCACTCCCAGGGTTTCATTCCATTATCTCATTGAAGAAGAAAAAAATACCCAACTTCATGGCAATCAAAACACAACAAAGAATGACCCACACCACACTTGATCAGACAAAGAACCCAATACTCTATGAATACTAATAATACATTTTTGTTGCGTTGCTCACGGGGAGCTCGATACTCAGATCAGCCACGCTCTATGCCACGACCTGATCTTGAACCAGACATGAACTCATACAGCAAGCCTTGTGTCCTCTCACAAAGTCTGCATACATATTTGGCATTTTTCTCAGTGCCCAAGGCCCTTTTTTCACAGGACAGATCACACGCTGGTACAAACGTACCCGAACTATCCTGTCAACTTATTTGCCACTGTGGCAAATATTTCATTTTTTATGAAAAAGTTTTTCTTGAAAACTTGATAAGAAAAACATATTTTCATTGTTTCAAAATTATTCAAGCATCCCTTCCTGTAAGTTTAAGCAGTTAACTTGGGAGGGGTGTCACAGCATACCATTAATATGAATGTTCCCCTGATTTTGTCCCGATTGTCATAAAAACTTGGTACAAAAATGCTTGAACGGATTTTTAAAGTTTTGAGACTAAACCTGCAACTACCCTGTTTTGGTTAAATAGGCCTTGTAACACTTTGTTTTTATGTACAAATACAAGTTTAGTAAAGTGTAATCAGATGCCTTTAGTGTAATAATGAAATAACAGTAAATATGACTGACAGTACATAATGAATAATGAAATGGACCTCCTCGCCTTTTAAATCTCCACAGGAACTAAGATCAACTTCCATTGGCCTAATAAGGACAGAATCGGAGATTTTAGTCATTACGTCCGTTCGGACACTTACCTACAACACGGAATTGAATGGCGAATCGTATCTTGGAACACTGCAGTTTTATTTTCTTCCTTTTCTGTCAATTCTACAGCTGGAAAAGGTAACTTATGCGAATTTCTTACGAGATCTTATCCTTCACTGTTTGAAGCTATTCCGTGCCTTTGCAAGGTATTGTTGCAAATCACTGGTGTTGATATAAAATCTTTAAAGTCCATTCCCATTGCTTCAAGTGCTGTTTATGTAGTTGAATTAATCATGATTGTTTGGCTCGCCAAAATGCCAATCTTGATACATCCCAATGGGGTGCATACCTTTTTTACTCAGATCCTTCTCCATATCGCAGTGACCAATAACCCCAGCTTCTTGTGGTCTCCAGGGGACAGGAATTGGCAAGGAATTATAACCCCAACCTCATTCTCGTGAGCTGATTGATCTCAGCCTACAGCTCCCCTGGTGGTCTAGAGAAGGGTCAAAAGGGAAAGAAATGTTAACGAAGTCACGGAGGATATTGTTTGTAGATTATCAAGAGGTGCGGAACAGATAGCAGTAAGTAGCCCATAGCAATGTCTGGGTGTACATGTGTCACGCCTGTTATTCAAACTGAAGCCAAGAAAACAATTTTGTTTGTATTCATAGTTGTTTGTTGTTTTGAATGTTGGTGGGGTTGGTAGTACTAAAAGCTCTAAAAGCAGTAATTTTAATGTAAAAAAGGGCATCTTTGTACATTATGAAACAACATCAAACATCGTCTGTTTATAATTTCTCAAAACATAAAATTGCAAAGAGCAAAAACATTTCAGGAATTTTCAAGGGCTGGTATTCTTTTGTACATAAAAAAGAAAAGAAAAGCAATATTTCTGAATTTCCCAAATGTTATGTCAGTCAGCTGGCTCCCCAGACCATGATGCGCGGATGATCCCATTTAGCTGTTCCATTATGTTTATCTTATTTTTAGCATCTAATTTCTTCACAGCCCAACGACATTGATTGTTTTTATGATCCCTACAGAATATCATAATATTTGCTAAGCAAACACCACTGCAAACCTAGTCTGTTTTCAGCAATATGAAACCTGAATAACCGCTAATGAAACTAAAACAAGTAGACTATCATTACATATGACCATGACTTCGCTACAAAAGATTGCAACATGCCCAAACCTAACCGAGAACCATTTGCTCAAACCCACAATCATGTACTTCCACTCCCAGGGTTTCATTCCATTATCTCATTGAAGAAGAAAAAAATACCCAACTTCATGGCAATCAAAACACAACAAAGAATGACCCACACCACACTTGATCAGACAAAGAACCCAATACTCTATGAATACTAATAATACATTTTTGTTGCGTTGCTCACGGGGAGCTCGATACTCAGATCAGCCACGCTCTATGCCACGACCTGATCTTGAACCAGACATGAACTCATACAGCAAGCCTTGTGTCCTCTCACAAAGTCTGCATACATATTTGGCATTTTTCTCAGTGCCCAAGGCCCTTTTTTCACAGGACAGATCACACGCTGGTACAAACGTACCCGAACTATCCTGTCAACTTATTTTAGCCTGGATTCGGTGTGATAAATCCTAGTGCCAATTTCCCAAATCCCTAGATTTTTATATTTAATTGTAAAGTAGCAGCATAACATGCATATTGCAGTAAATTATTTTTTATTAAAACAGTAATGGTCATCACTTCATTATTCATGTTATTCTTGAATTAATTTCTCCAAATTTTAAACACTGGAGAAGAACTAGACTAAATGTTTAAAATGCAACCAAAGAAAGGCATATGATGTTAAAACAACTTAATTTGGCAGGTAATTTATTTTGATTTCACAAAAGAGGCTTCTCAAAAAGAATGCTTTAAATCAGTTTGTTTACCAAAAACGTACATGTTTACAAAACTTAATAAATGGAAGAGTAATTAAAATTTGTTAGAAGTTGATTTCTTACAAAAAAGCAGAGGTTTTGCCTTTCCACAAAATGCCTCAACCACAAAATTAAGTTGCTTTACAAACCATAAGTGTACCAAAATTTTGTCGTTATTTAATTCACACTTTGCTATAAAGTAAGAGACAATTTAAGGACAAGAGTAAAAACATGCCCTATCTTTAAATTCAGTGTCCCAGCGGGCATGTCGTTAGAGCGACGTCGAAACGACGTTGGCACGTCAAAAACAGGTCGACGGTTTTTTTTTATAAGATTTACGTCGCGAAAAGCAAGTTGAATCGATTGTTTTAAGAACGACATCAATTCGATTTGCATTTTCGACATAAATAGTGTTTCAATTCTAATAACTCTCGAGTCTTTCGACGTTCCAGCGTTCGAGTTTTGCCCACTGGGGTATAAAATCATCTTTGGATATGTAAATTATTTAAAATTGAGTCTAAATACAGCAAATTATTGTAAAATGGCCAACCAGGAAAAATTAATACATCAAAAATTCCCACTTTGGACACCAGCAGGTCCTTCTTGGGTTGATTCTCAGGTCGATTTTTTCTGGTTATCACATGATATTATGGTTTTGATTTCTCCCAAAACAAAATGAAACTTGGCTTAGTGGTGAAACTAACCTCTGAAATGCCTCGGTTTAATAGGCATCAGACCAATGGCCTTAGGCTTTGTCGTGGGATAGTTTATACATATCTGGCCAATTTCACAGATTTTGGATTTTTTTGTCCGATTGATTTCTCTTGCAAAATGTTGGTTTATGTGAGGATTAATCAGAATTCCTCTGTGATGAATGTAATTCCTCATGCACATTGAATTTATTTTGAATCATCAAATTATGAAATATTTTTTTCTCATTCCTCTATTTTTTTTCTTTTTTTTGACATCCATTCAATTTCAAACATTTATTCTAATGTTATTGAAATTCTAGCTTTTCGGATGTTTAGCCAGCCTGGGTCTGTCATTCCGAGGGGGGAAAGTGTCGGTCAGTGTAAAATATTTCACAATTGCAGAATAAAACTGTCATACTTGCGCAGGGCAAAAGGGTGAAAAAGGGGCTATTTAGCTGAAGATCTTTCTTCTTTTCGCCATAAATTTCCAGAGGGCACTCTCTCTGCCCTTCCAATGCCCGGCTAAAACCACTCGGGGCCATTTCAAGAAGGGTGTGGGGGTGTCACCACCATTTCACAGAATTCTGTCAGAAAAAATGCCTTCTTCAGTAAAATATGTGGACAATTTGGCAAAATCGATCTAATTGAACAAAATGTTGGGTGAATATTTAAATGAAATAAGATAGAATGCTTTACGATTATAATTTATGCATTAGTCCATATATGCTGAAATTCAGTAATTGTATAGTATTGTAGGGATTGAAAAGCTCCCCACCCCACCCCGCTCTTCAGAATTTTCAAACGTCAGTAAAAAAATGTGGTGTGCACGCGAAGCAAGAAAAATATATTAATTTTGTCGGCAACACCCCCCATTAAAAATGTTTGGGGAACACACATGATACAACTGTCTTTTTTTTTCAAAGTTTGGTTTTTAAAATCCGGAAGAAGATATTTTGCAATTAAAACATGTGAATACCTCTTGAAACATTGTATGAGCCTAAACCCCCCTGCTGCTTGTTAAAATTGTGCTCCTGCCATAATTGGTCATGTAACAAGTATGATCTAAATTACAATTGCTATTTTATTGAAATAATGTTACGCTTTCATTCACAATTTCTGCTACACTAAACCAAAATGTCTGCAAACTGTGAGAATTAATTCCACTTATCACACACCAATTTTACACAGCCTTTGTAAAAACATATGTGACATCCTATTTACAGCGGTAATTTAGGTTTTTTTTTAATACAGTCCATTGGTTTTCTTTGTCGTCCCTCGCTGATAAATCCCCTTTGTCACATTTCTCACCGCAATTAGACCAGAGTACGATGAGTGTACTCATATCTTCTTTCCAGTTGAATCGCTCATATTTAGCTATCCGAGACTCCATCATACATTATGACATGAGACTTTTAAGAATAAACAATTTGAAGTGTAAGCTTCTGTCCACGGTGAATCATATGGCACTATTTCGAATGCCAATCAGACGAGAGGTGCTTTGTGTTATTTTTTTCTTTCTCTCCACCAAAATATTACTAGAACAGAACATGAATTAACAGGATGACTAACCCATAGCAACATTTGAATAAATCAGGACGAGATTGAAAAAGAGGGAGTGTAGGAAGGATTATGTTTTCCCATCAGCACTAAAATGGCAACCTTTTTTTGGCGATGTTTTTTTAAAAACTATTCAATCTTTCCACTTGTAAATTAAGACAGATGCTAACCATACTTTGGGGATTTAATTGAGTGTATGGGTGAGCCTGTGGCTAGGAGTGCCGGTGCAATGAACCCAAACCCCCTCACCCCATCTGCTGGTGATTTCAGGAATATCTTTAGGGTGTTGAAGTTTCCTTATTAATTAAGTTATTAACGAGACTGATTTGTTGTAAGGTAAGAATGATAGATCCGTGAAGAAACTGATTAACCCTTTTTAATCTTGGTATATCTGGATAGGTTATAATGATAAGTCAGGAATTTTTTGAATGCCTTCCCAATGATTTGTGGGTCACGCTATCTCAAAAACACTGACCTAAGATTTGGACTCATTTTTGTGGCCTTCCCAAATGACCTGCGATCATTTGAGAAGAAAAAATATCTACACCCACTGACCTAGACTAGAGCTTTTGTTTGGACTCATTTGAAGGCATTTTTCATCATGCTGATTCCCAATAATTTTCAGAACATAATTTGTTGACAAAATTACATGTTTATCTTTGGAGCACTAATAGTCCACTTTAGCACCCAAGGGTTAATAATTTATGACAGCCTACGAAATGAAATATATGGTGACAGAATTAAGTCAAACTCAGACCATCAACGTGAATAAATGCCTTAAAAGGATAACAGATGAACAACATCACCCATGTTTAGAATCATAAGCCCTGTTCTCACTTCAGCCTCATCAAAAATTGAAATTTGGATATCAGAAGAAACCCTCATTTTGTTTCAGAACTGCAGTGAAATTTTAGGACCAGAATGCTTTATAATAAGATGCTATGACCAAACAATCACACCAATGAGTGCACCTCTTCTACGGCAACTTGTGAAAGAAATCAACCGCCAACTCTTTTAAAGGTTGACTCGCGATTTCCCAATGGGTGCACTCCTTTTTCAAACAATCGTGTTTTATTATATTGATTTTGCGTGTCATTACTAATCACTAACGTGTGAAATAACAAAGCGAAAATCAAAGTCCTCATATAGAAATCACAACTCGTTATAAAATTCCTGATCCGGAATTTTTGTTATACAACAACGGTATCCTATGCACTGTTACACTGTGCATAATAGTTTACTGCATGAAATAAAAATCTTATAACTTTGAATTAAGGCATTTTAGGTCCCTAGATTACTATTTTTAAATTACTGCACAAAAATTACATATTTCAAAATCTCTGAATCAGCCTTAAGTGCCCACTAAAAGTAATAAATGGTAAAATGGTATTGTCTCTCCAATTCTGTACAAAATTATTTGACCCACTTTTGGTGCATCGGCCTTCCTCCTCAACTAATATCCGGCTGAATACATTACTAAAAGGTGAAAATTAGATTAACGCTTTAAAAACACCCTATGCTACCCACCTTTGAGGTACGTAAGCAAGACAGCATTCTGATTGGTTTAGTTGCATCAATATCTTAATGTCCAATAACCAAGTTGAAAAGCAGCTTCTAAATAGTAAAAGCTCCAGCCCTCTTCAGCCTACTACAATTTTAACCGGTTACTGACTGGATAACAAGTTCACAATTCCAATGTGACCAATTAGTAGTTAGTGCTTGTATGGTTATTTAGCTAAATAGTACAAGGTTTATGTCTAAAGGGCAAACAAATGTTATGGTTACTACCCACTGTAAAATTTAACATACAATAGATGGCCCAGTAGGTCTCATATGCAACTGCTGTTTCTTTCAACATGTTTCAATTAGTAGCGTCTTTAAATTACACACGCTATGTTACTGGAAATGACCATGAGAATCAAGTTCTATCTTAAAACAACAAACATGCCCAGGCTGACAACAGACAGTCTGTAGCTTCTGATTCAAGGATATACCTTTGCATGCTTAAGTGTTTTAATGTAATCACGCTCAAGACTCATCAAGCAGCTAAGCTCTAATTGCCCAAACAAGGAAGGCTTCTTACTGCCTTACTATGCAATGCCATGGTTTACAAATATGCTGACCATCATTAAAAACTGGTTACTGAGTGCAGTGAGGCAAGAATGCTGCAAATGCAATAGCTGCCTTAAGTGTTATTTCTGGTTTGATGAAATCACAGGGAGTGATATATCCAGTGCATTGAGTATTTGAGTTTGAGCATGACATGCTAGCCTGGAGGTATATTTGCTAATTAAAAGGTGGTTTAGACCCTGTGGTAGGATTAATCGGTCTCATCTTCCCTAGCTATTGCTTAAAAGGGGAAACATCCTCTTTGCTAAATTGCTTTTGCTCGTAAAAGGTGACTGATTCTCCTGCACATGTCATGTTCTTCAGATTGAGCATTTGCGAAATCCCCATCTTTTAGAGATCAGAAAAAGATA
>JAMKCH010016453.1:0-23007 GCA_023653785.1 Ophioderma brevispina
TGGCTTATTTCAATATAAAACATAGGCTGAATTTCGTATTTGCTCCTATACAAATTATAAATTTTCCACAAATTTGCTACCAAAGGAAATATTTTTAAGCTTAATCCTTTCACATGGGGATATTTTTGATAGAAGCTTTACATTAGGTCAAAAATCAGAATTTTTATATTTTTTGGGGGACACCTTTTATTGAAATCCTCTCGTTGCACCTTTATGCTTTTCGAAAAAGGATATTTTTGATGGATAGCGTTACAATCAGTTAGACTTGTTCAAGGCGCTCTACCAACTTCATTCATTGGTCACTGTCCCTGATATATGTCCATCATCTAGGAGTGGAGATATCCTCCCCCTAAAACTAAAAAATGCAGAATGTCACTCAATAAACACCTAATTTGAGGTCTCCAATTTCACCTGGCCTATTGTTTTTGCTTTCCACGAGCGAGTTCAATAAGTTCGACTCAGGCAGAGCGCCTTGATCAGTCTGTTCGAGACCTTTTTTCTGCATTTGCAAAATTTTTACTGGTAGTCCAATAATTGTATGATATTTGACCCCACACAACTGGCAACAAAAAATTTTTGGTGTTAATATCCTCTGAAATAGTCCAAAATAATATATTACAAGTCTCACCAAATCACCGAGTGGAACATGTAGAAATAAGGGGGCAACTTTTGTACAGGGGTAAAAAATTAGAATTGTTCGAATTGATTTAAATGATGTACCATTTATTGGGCTACTCCAATGTTTAAAAAAGGTATATTTGGCCCTAGCTCGCGTTTGTTTTAGTACATAGGCTCATAACAGTTCAAGGTCCTCCTGGGGTAAAATCATAGAATGGTCCGATTTTGATCGGACTGTTTGTAAACCTGTTAAATTTGTCCCCTAGATAAGTAAATGTTAATAGATTTCTTTGTTTGAACTTTCTATATAAGAATACAGAGCTATGACAGTGCCTCCCATAACCCTTGTAGCCCCCAGTCACATTTTGCGGTCCAATTTATTGCAACGAATATGAAAGATGTGCAACCCAGTAAGATTTTCCCGGGTTCCTGTACCATTAGACGAACAATTTGACAACCATTTTAGAACAAAACGGATATATCGGAAAATTTACCCCCATTGTGATGAACCTATTGACTCATACGATTGGACTACAACCTGCAGATATGGCACGACGTATACCTTTTTTTATCCTGGAATGTAACTAACACGTTGGCATACTTTTCGACGCGTTTTTGATACGTTTCATATTTTGACCCCGGTCGACCTTACCCCCTTTAAAAATATATTTTCGCACTCCTTTGATTTTAGTAGACTTTTGATATGTTTTTTTTTAAGGTATTCTCAATACGATTTCTGTTGGAATTGAATTCTGTTTGCAATTAAGTGTTGGGGTTAAGGCAGTCATTCATTCCAGTTTGACTGGCCTAAGGAGTTGTTGTACAGGGAATATAAAACCACAAAGCAATTTAACCAAGACTGTCAGTAGCACAACCACTGCACCGACTACAACAGTGTTTGGGGTTTTTATACATAGACTAGTAGGAACTGGATCCCGCCATGTTGGACAACAGACCACCAGGCAGTGTACCCAATTTTTTTCTATTTTTAGCTCAGCCACGTAGTATGCAGAGCTATTGTTATGGCCATGTGTTTGACTCTATCTATCTATCTATCTATCATCTATCTATCTATCTATCTATCTATCTGTCTGTCTGTCTGTCTGGTCTGTCTGTCTGGCTGTCTGTCCTGTCTGTCTGTCTGTCTGTCGTGTTACCACTTGCCATAATGCGTCCTGTTGCCAAACGCTGTGCCGAGTGCAGCGAAAATCGGTCAGAGTAATAATTGACCCAAGGCCCATGTGGGGTGTTCACAGATTTGGGTCAAAGGTCATGTGGCCGGATTACAGGGGCATTCTTGAAAACTATAAAATTCCTTATTGTGCCAACAAATCAAGTTGCTATAATCAATAGAGTTGGTCAGAAGAACCGGCTTGACCCAAGCGCCATATGGGGTGTTCACAGATTGGGTCAAAGGTAGTGGGGACGAATAAAGGCGCATTCTTTGAATATCGATAAATTCCTTCTTGTGCACACAATAAATTGCTATAATCACTAGGATTGGTATGAAAATCGGTCAGAATAATCACGACCCAGGCCCATGTGGGGGGGTCACAGATTTGGGTCAAAGGTCACGTGGGCCGATTAAAAGGGGCGTTCTATTGAAAAGTATAAATTCTTCTGATGCCACAAATCAATTGCTATAATCACTAGAGTTGGTCAAAGAAAACCGCTGACCCAAGGTCCATATGGGGTGTTCAAGATGGGGTCAAAGGTCATGTGGGCCAATTAAGGGGCAATCTGGAAAATCTATACATTTCCTTCTTGGCACAATAAAAATTGCTATAATAATTAGACTTGGTTAGAAGAACCCACTGACCCAAGGTCCATATGGGGTGTTCACAGATTGGGTCAAACGGTCCATGTGGGCCAATTATTAAAGGGGCAATATTTGAAATTGAAAATCTATAAATCCTTCTTGTGCCACCCAATCAATGTGCTATAATCACTAGACTTGGTTAGAACCGCTGACCCAAGACACATATGGGGTGTTCACAGATTTGGGTCACAAAGGTCACGGGGGCCAATTAAAGGGCATTCTTGGAAAATGTATAAAATTCCTTCGTGTGCCACAAATCAATTGCCTATAATCACTAGAAGTGGTCAGAAGAAACGCTGAACCCCCAGGTCCATGTGGGGTGTCACAGATTTGGGTCAAAGTCATGTGGGCCAAAGTAAAGGGGGCCAATCTTTGAAAATCTAAAATTCCTTCTTGTGCACAAATTAAATGACATATCCACTAGACTTGGTTAGAAGAACCACTGACCAAAAAGGTCCATATGGGGTGTTACAGATTTGGGTCAAAGGTTCATGTGGGCAATTAAAGGGGCAATCTTTGAACATCTATAAATTCCTTCTTGTGCCACCAATAAAGTGCTATAACACTAGACTTGGTGAGAAGAACCTATGACCAAGGTCCAATGGGGTGTTCAAGATTTGGGTCAAAGGTCATTGGGCAATAGTAAAGGGCAATCTTTGAAAATCTTAAATTCCTTCTTGTGCCACATAATCAATTGCATATCACTAGAGTTGGTAGAAGAAACGCTGACCCCAAGGTCATATGGGTGTGTTCACAGATCGGGTGTCAAAGGTCATGTGGGCCAATTAAGGGGCAAATCTTTGAAAATCTATAAATTCCTTGGGTGCTGCCACAAATAAATTCATAATCCTAGACTTTGGTGAGAAGAACACTGGACCCAAGGTCAATATGGGGTGTTCACAGATTGGGCAAAGGTCATGTGGGCCAATTAAAGGGGCAATCTTTGAAAATCTATAAATTCCTTCTTGTGCCACAAATCAATTGCTATATCAATAGACTGGTTAGAAGAACCACTGACCAAGGGCAATATGTGGGGTGTCACAGATTTGGGTCAAAAAGGTCACGTGGGCCAAATAAAGGGGCATCTTTGAAAATCTATAAATTCCTTCTTTTGCCACAAATCAATTGCTATAATCATTACACTTGGTCAGAAGAACCGATGAACCAAGGCCCATATGAAGTGTTCCAGATTAGGGTTCAAAGGTCCACCTGGGCCGATTAACGGGCATTCTTTGAAAATCAAATTCCGCTTTTTGGCCACAAATCAATTGCTAGAATCACTAGGAATTGGTCAGAAGAACTGACCCAAGGTGCATGTGGGGTGTTCGCAGCTTTGGGGTCAAAGGTCAGGGGGCCGATTTTAAAGGGGCATTGTTTGAAAATCTGTAAAATTCCTTCTTGTGCCACAATCAATTTTTATAATCACTAGACTTGCGTAGAAGGAACTGCTGACCCAGTCCATGGGGGGTGTTGACAGATTTGGGTCAAAGCGGTCATGGGGCCGATTATCGATTAAAGGGGATTGTTGAAAATCGGTAAATTCCTTATTGATTGCCACAAATCAATTTTAATCAACTAGTAGACTTGGTTAGAAGAACTGCCGACCCAAGATCCATAGGGATGTTCACAGATATGGATCAAAGATCATGTAAACTGACCTAAAGGGGCATTCTTTGAAAAATATCAGTAAAATTACAGTCTGGGCAACAAATCAATTGCTATAATCACTAGACTAGTAAGGAGAACTGCTGTCACACTTGCCTAATGCGTCATGTTGCCCAACGCTTGGCCTGATTGCAGCGAAAATCGGTCAGAATTATCAATGATAGAAGGCCCATGTGGGGTGTTCACAATCACGTGAGCACGATTTAAAGGGGCATCTTTGAAAAATTATACATTCCATCTTGCTGCCACAAATCAATGCTATAATCACTAGACTTGCTCGGAAGAACCGCTGACCCACAAGAGGCCCATATAGGGTGTTCATAGATTTGAGGGTCAAAAGGTCGCATGGTTCGATTTTAAAAGGGCATTTAAAAAACTCTATAAATTTTCCCTCTTGTACCTCAAATCATTCCTATAATACCGAAACATGCTCAGAGAACATTGATCCAACGCCCAGATGGGGGGTCATAGATTTAGTTGAAAGGTCATGTAGATGAAAAGGGGCATTCTTTGGAAATTATAAAATTTTATTGTGCCACCAAATCAATTGTATAATCAATAGATTTGGTTGGAATATAAATGGAAAACTGGAGTGTACTCATGTCTTCTTACTTATGCTCATGTGGGGACTTCCCAAGATTAATCTGCAAATTAGAAATGTTTGTGCCACAGATGGTGTTGTAGACCATATGAATAACCTGCTGAGCTACAGCACCATGCGTGCTCTTGTTCTTTCTCTAGGAGGGTAGCCCTTAAAAATACTCAAAGCACTGATTTATTATACCTGAAAACACAAGGTTTCAAAATAATGAGAATAATGTTAATTATGCAGTACAGCGTGAAAAATAAAAATAAACAAGTTTGTCGGTTTCTTAGCAGACAGCCTTGATCAAGGCCTGTACAATCAGGGACAAGTCAGGGCGTTTCATTTTAGGGACACCTGATAGTGGAAATCTCTGCGTTGCACCTTTAATGTTGTGCGGTTGCCAGTTAAGTTGTTTAAATTGCTCTGTCTGTATATGTATAAGAAATTCAAACAAATTTAATATAAATTATTTTATTTTTTTTATTTTTTTTATTTGTTCATTTTAAAATTTATGAAATAACATGAGGGATTATTCTGTTTTCACCGTTATATTTAAATTATATTATAATAGACTAGATCGGACGCCATTCCCGATTTTGCCTCTAACTTAGAATAATGTTTAATATAGTTTTTTTCTCAACAGATTCTAATGCCTTAGACCATTAGTGAAGAAAATATCAAACTGCGGACAGTCTATCAGCATTGAGCGTGTTGAATTATTTAGCGGAAAACAAAATGGCGCAAAATGCCCATTTTTTAAATGAAAAAATTATCAACTTTTTTTTAAAAATGATATATTTGGTCCTACAAATAGTGTTTGTTATGACACGATCAAAAACAAAAAGAAGTTTCATAGTAGGGACCTGGAGGTCTCAAAATAATATTTTTCTTCTTATTTTACATTCCAGTTGTTTTTTATTAAAGATGACACGTATACATAATGCAACAACGCAAGGCGAACAATGATAAACCCATGTTAACAAGGGGCCCATGTTAAAGGTGCTCAAACAAATGGAGAGACGTTCATTGATTTGGCAGCCGATTGTTATAGTACTATTATTTGGCCAATATGATAGCGCCTAATGCAGACGCAAGAAAAAAGAGCAATATAACCATTAAACGGCAGATACAAAAGCAAGGCTAAAACTCGAACGTGAAAACAGCTATCATACATCAATTTATAAACAATCTCAGAATTAAATTAAGAGAATAATTAAGTAGAAATTCAAACTTTGTTTTGTGACCAAGAAATAGAAGAGTCGCCAAACCCATTTGCATCCCATACTAAGATATATAGGGTACAACTGATATCGTCAGCTGCGGAGGAGCTGTTATGTTACCCCACAAAAAAGTCTTGATCTAAATGCGACAGGCCATCGTCAGTATTTACAGTCATGTGTTATGGATAAACAAAGGCAACCACACTGACAGAGGGTAGAATAAATGGAACTGGAAGGCCATGATGATGATGATCATGACTAGATAGTCTTTAACTATCATAGTTGTCGTTATCGTTGACTTTCTAATCGTGACGAGTTGCGTGAAGAACAAAAAGGCTCTTTTAAGGAAAGCAAAACTCAAAGTGATATTTTATTAAAAATATCACACAACACTAGATATACCCAAAGACGTTCTAGACGTCACCAAAGTCAGCATCTCACAGCCCTTGACTTCGCAGATGATCTAGCTCTAACAGCCGATCTGGCATGTGGTGCACAAGATCTACTAACATCACTTGAGAGTGCTGCATCTAAATGCATACATAATGCAAAGACGGCGGAATATGACCGTCAATTAGGAAGATAATTATCAACCTGCACTATACAGACGGTACCCAACTCAAAGAGGTCAGGGACTTCAAGTACCTGGGGGCCTATGTTGCCCACAGCAAGAAAAAAAGACTTATTGTCACACAAAGGACAAGCTTGGAATGCCTGCAATAAACTACACTTATGGTAATCTGCTATCTCCAATTTAACCAAGCTGAAGGTCTTTAGAGCCTGTGGAGAGAGTATCCCTTTATATGGATCTGAGAGCTGGACCATGGAGAAAGAGCTACAGGGTAAACTGGATGGCACCTACACCAGGCTTCTTATGCGAGTACAAACATATCATGGCGTGATCACATGACTAATGCACAGATATATGGAGATATCCTTCCAATTTCATCTGTTGCTCAATGCCAAGCACGATTTGCCGGTCACTGCCATTGTGCGATTGATCAATTAGTCGCATGTTGGATGTTACCATGCCCGAACAGGGTTCGTCGTCCCTTTAACTACATTGATGTGATTGCGCGAGACATCCAACAGGACCCATCTGACATCCCCAACTTAATGACAGACTGGGACATTTGGCGCTACATGGTGAACATCATCTTGGTTGCGGCCGCTAGATAGACATACACCCACACATATCGTATTTAATTTAATATCTTTACCTAATAGATCAGCTTGTGTTACACATGACGTTACATTGCACAACCTGAAATTTTAGGAAGAATTACAAAGCTCCAAATGCCAGTAACTACGTCCAATCTTCGATGTTAAAACAATATCAAAGATTGTCCAGAATAGAGCTTAGTCATTCTAATTGATTGCCAGAGGATTGAGTTAAGCTACAATGTATTTACCCAATGAAACACAGAAGAGCAGTTTGAACAACCACTCTCTTCCGCCGCATTTCCTACAGGGGGATCCTGAAACTACTTTACCAAACTGATGCTAAATTTCCGAGTATATAGACCGCATCTCGGCAGGTGTCTCAACCACCTCGCAGTTGAACCCCACGATCTAACATTGGTTTCCTTTCAAACTGTCTGATCTTAGTCTGGAATGTCCTTACTGCGGCACATTCATGTACTAGTCAAAATAGGAGTCTTTGGGTGACTGTGGTAAAATTAAAAGAAATGGGGTCTCTAAGTGGAAGTTTAAAAAACTTGAGGGTCTGTGTGTGCCAAACAATGCTGAAAATGGGTCTAAATAGCCTTACATACGCGTTCACCTCCAAGTGGTGCAAATCTCAACGATATTATCCATATGACATGCATATTGACTTCAAATTACATTTCAAACGATTTGCATGGGATTGTACTTTCTTGTTTTTTATTCCTTAGTCCCTAGAGTAAAATGACAGCAACTTGACGATCACTGCAAAAACGGGCTAAAAAGGACTTAGGGTAGGGGTAGCAGTATTTTGTGGGTTAGATCTGCAAGGAGCGTCTCCTGAAGCATAAGGCAAGTGTCCGCTCCATGATTTTGAAAGGTAGGCAAAAATGGCATTTCGGGATTTAAGGGGATAAAGACAAACCTATGATTCTCAATATCACTGACAATTTAATGCTAATTGAACCCGGCCCTCTCTAAAGAGAAGAAATATCCATTTTTTATGGAATTACACGGCAAATTTTGCACGGAATATTGGCTTTTTGGGATATGGTCCAACAAACCGGTCAAATACATTTAATATAAATATGACGATGAAAAAGGTTATGGGGGTATCTAGAAGAAATTCCACTGTTGGCATAGGTTCTGAAAATTAGATGAAAACATGGGTACAATGATAGTTTGGAGTCATCTTCAGCGAGAAAAACAGATCGGTGTCATATGTCATAGTACAAATTGATATGAACAGTGTTAAATTGTACTGGTGACTAGCTGATTGTCAATGATTGATTGTTGTATTAAAAACAAAATGGAGGGAGGGCTCCTCATAGACTTTTACCAAAAAACCTGGTCAGGAAAAGATCTCATGAAAGGAATCATCCAAAAAGAAACCTGGTCCAAGAAAACACTTCAGATGAATAAACACATCCATACAAAGAAACCACATCGAAACTTAATTAAACCCGTCGAGGAATGCTTCTAATTTAAGGACTCACAACAAAATAAACCCTAGTAGTTAGTTAAGAGAGGAGTATACCAAAGAAGACTCTACAAAAAAAACGTTCTGGTAGGGTAGATGGTTAGACTTTTCATTGAAATGACTTGGCACAAAAAAGAACATCCTGGTGGTAAATGGCTTCTGACATAAAAAGGGCTCCTACAAAGGACGAAAAAAGGAAACCTGGTCCAGGAAAGACTTCTTCTGAGATGTGAGCAATGTATGATACCTAACATGTACATGAACAGAACACGGGAACTGCATACTTTATAACTGAGAAAAAAAAAACACTTAACCAGTAATATTTCATATAGTTTGCCCTATTTTTGCGGCCATAACTTTGTCTAGAGTATCTGATATTTAACAGCCATTTAAAGAAGAAACAAAATCTATACGTATGGCACATTGCCAAACTTGAATTATTAAGCCGTCATGAGAAAAAGAAATCGTTAAATTTACAACGTGAGTGCTTTGGAGTCTTGGGCAGCCATGTATTGGTTCCTAGGTGACATCTTGAAATTATATTCTGTGAATAAATTAAAATATAACTCAGAGACACGGCTTGTGTTCCCTGTTAAGGGAATCAAAAAACATGATTCAATGTGCCAGGTTATAATCGCCAAAAAAAAAACCTGGTTGTTGATGCTATTTCACAAAATTGTGGTTTATTTTGCAAGCCATTTGTTTTGGCGGGTCACAATATTGATATTAACGCCATCTGAACATCTTAATATAGTTGTGTCTTTTATCAGACATTAAACATAAGTATTGTTTTCTCTGCGTTATAGAAAAAACACACCTCTTGAGTGAAAAATCGCTAAATATGCATTTTGGGGCCATTTTGTTTTTTACGAATATCTAAAATTGCTCAATGCTGAATGAACTGTCAGCAGTTGAGTTCTATAAGTGGGGGCGACTAAGGAATCCCAAATCCACAAAAAAAAATAACTATTATGGATATTTTCTAAGTAAACTGGCTGGCATCCGGAACTGCATGGAAAAAAACATGTCCCCATTTTCCAAAAATTAAATTTTTGACACACAGTTGTATTGGCTATTGCTGAGGTGTGTAAACTATAACTGTGAATGTCAAAGCTCAAACATGTTTCTGTAGCACCAAAGAAGGAATTTTATATTAGAATAAACTCATATCGGAGATCCCGATAATAATTCCAACGGCTGCTGGAAGGCCTTCCAGTAGGATTAGCTGGGAAATAGCGCCATGTAGGGTCTACGCTCATCAATAGGTATTCCTTGCCGTTCAGACATGTCAATTTAGAGGTAATTTTTGTTGAGGTGACGTTACTTTATAATGGAAAGGAACAGAAAATTGGCATTCCAGTTTACAATCATACAATCCGTAAATACAATCTGGAATCTCAATTCTAATTATACAAAATTGCTTCATTTATGAAAAATATGCACTTTGAGTATACCAGTCACAGGTATAGTTTACTAGACAATTACCAATACAAATGAACTGTGCAAAAAATCACAATTTTTGACAATGGGGGCACTCTACCAACAAATGTGCCTGTTATCTTTAATGTTTACTCTACTTAAGAAGACTGAATATGAGCAGATAGTACTAAATTGTGCAGTGGTGGTAATAAGCCACAAGCAATGTTATTGTTAACTCAGGGGCTGAGATTTTTTGTGTTAACTCGAACATTTCTTGTTAATAAAAGTCATGTTTAATATATATAAACTGGAAATATGGGACTATTGGTTATGTTAAAGGATAATGTGTAGATAAATTGTGCATCAAACAAAAATTCAAGGAACATGCCGGCCAGGGTCTTGTGTTAATTATTTGCTTTCAAACCTGAACACCATGATATATTTTGGGTTATTACACCTAAAACACAAAAGTATTCTTTTAGTGAACAAATTTCCCTTCACACTTGGGTGAATGTCTGAGGCCTCACATTCAACACCTCGTTTCTAGTAGTGAGTATGTATGTGGGAGGTAGCACCTTCACCAGAGATTACATTGTTGGTATTAAGTATAAATGAATGTGACATTAATTGTTTTCTCACCTAGATTCTTGTCCTATCATGGAATAACTACATCATAGTATTGAAGTTTATTCCGTAAAAGATAGTAGAAAAGGGATTTTCCAGATATTAGAACTTATAGGCCTTCGGCGGCAATCACTTGGCTAACTAAGAAACCAAGTAATTAAAAAAGACTAAAAAAGTGAGGTTTTTAGTAAAAAATGTCTACAAAAAAGTGTCCTTTTAGTAAAATTCTTTTGACTACTATACGAATATAGGAACTTAAAAGTTTTTTTCTTATGTATATATTAGACCTTAAAAAGTTACTTTAGAGATTTAAAGCTAAAAAGGACTTTTTTAAGAGACTTTAAGTAAAAAAAAAAACACTTATGTACCATTTGTAAGTAATTGTTAGTATGTGTGTCTATGTCTGTTGGGATGTCTGTTCATTGATGTAAGGGTTTATACCTCTTATATACACAAAACTTTAGTTAATTTGAGACTCCAAAAAACGCAACTCCTGTTACTTGATGTGAGGGAGCTTGAGGCACGCAGTATACTCATTCAAAACCATTCTCCTAACCACAAGCCTCTTCAAGATCACTGTTCACATCACTTACGGTTTGCAACTAGCTCCTGTCATCCACCCCATACATTTAAGAGACATGAGGAGATTTCCAGAAAGAAGCGCCCCCAATTTGGTCAAACCTCAGGTTTGCATATTTGGAATGCTTACCAATGTATTAGATCACACCTGAAGTGAATAAGCCGAAACGTATCTTATGTGTTAAGATGATGATTTAGTAATTCTGTCGTGCACAACCGAATTCAAAGCATGGTTTTATGCTTCACTGCTTCATGACCCGCTCGCCCATAGCCTTTAGGCATCCAAAAAAACTTGTGTGGTCTAATGGGTGTCATTTCACAAACGCAAAGAACCAATACCACTAGCACCAAATTACTGATTGTCACAAATGCCTTAGTTAAAAAGGGCAATAACCTGTCACTTTCTTTAAAGTTGGTACAAAGGGTTCGAGAGCAACGAACACCAAGGCCTGTTTACTACCCGCCTCGCAGGGCCCCCCCCAAATGCTCTGGCTTGTTATCTATCACATGTGTTTAAAAGAGGCATAAACAATATTTTGGGTAATAAAAACTATAATACACATCTTTTACTCCCGCTTTATAAACACCCGTTCTGAAATTAAACATAACTTAAAAGGGCGGAAAAAAAGTCTCCCACTATGTCACTCACTCCAATTTGTGTGAGCATAAGTGAGGATCCCGGGGGGAGGGGGGGAATTGGATTTGGTTCGGGTACCCATGGTCGGGTGTAACCATGCCCATTCCAAACAAAAAAACGGGACTAGCTGCCATTGCGGGACATAACGGTTGGTGTTAGGCGGTATAACATTCACACTAATCTCTTTCGAGTCCCGCTAGGGCTATCAAATTCAGTTAAGACTGTGACTGCGTCGCCAGGATAAAAATAGGAAAATGAACCTAAATTTGTAATCAAATTGACCTTGAGTGTGCCCTTTTTCTTCAGTAGCACAAGTGGTATTTTCATGGGAATATGTTCTTTTAAAGGTAATAGTTGTATTTACATGTAAAAACAGGTTCCGCTAGGGGTATACTTTTACTGCAAATTGCCCGTTAGGGTGTATTTTCACCCAAAACTGAAGTTTTCCCGTTAGGGGTATATTTTCACTGAAAATGGGTTCCGTTAGGGATCACTTTCAGAACCCCTTGAACGAGCATGGGTACCCAACAAACCCCTAAGAACCCTCCCCGGGATGTAGGATATCACCCTTAGGCCAATTGAAGAATCCACAAAGAAACCATTTCTTGTCATGCTGAATCTTTTTTATTGCCAAACGTACATTTGTGTGTGTGGTTCGCGCATGTGAGTACATGCAACACAATCTCACCTTGTAAAAATCCATGGTGCCCTTTCTTCAAAATCTCTGAATGTTCGTTTAATGTTACCATTCACAATTATATTCACATATTTCACTTGAATATGAATTGTTTTTCCAGTTGGGACTTCCCATTGGTTAAATGACTTGGGAAGCATCTACGATGTGCAAGCTGTACTCTAAGGATGGGGCTACCATGGTACGTACCTAAATTGTCCAGCCTTTCATAGAACCCTTTGCATCAGTTGAGACACCACGACCTCACTTCTACACAGTAGTCTATGGAACAATGGCAACTTTGAGCATGTTTGGCTTCAGGCATTGTCAAAGTGTGTGTTCTGAATCGCTTTGGGACCCCCCTGATTTACCCGAAGCAGTATTGATTTTTGATATCAGATGAAAGGCCGTATTTTTCTCATTGTGTCTGAAATTGGAGCCCTCAAATCCATTTCCAGTCCCAAGATATAAAACAA
Source organism: Ophioderma brevispina (assembly GCA_023653785.1). NCBI lineage: Eukaryota > Metazoa > Echinodermata > Ophiuroidea > Amphilepidida > Ophiodermatidae > Ophioderma > Ophioderma brevispina. The sequence continues at coordinate 12,961 of JAMKCH010016453.1, forward strand.
AACGAAGATGGAGGTGGTGGAGGGGTGAATAAATAGTGTAGGGAAGGAAGCGAAATGTGGGAATAGGAAGCATAGGGTGGGGTAGTCTTGGGGCTGAAGGGTAAACCGAGAGGTGCAGTGAATAGGCCGCCGTTTTAGTGGTTATACATGCAATATTCCTCACAGTATTGATAGGGCTTGTAAAAAAAAAAACATGCATTATTGGGTGTCTGCCATAAAAACTGCAAGTTTTTCCCACGTTAACTTATCATGGTGTATGTGCAAGTGCCAGGCTCTCATATAGTAGAGAACACAATACCTATAATTGGAACAGCACCTTTAAAAGCTCTCACAGAGAAATACAACAATACCACACCAAAGTACAAGCTAAAATACCAAATTAGTAACCCAAAGAAATATTTAGCAACCTTTGAATTTTTTAAAGAGCCTGATTTCAACTGATTTTGGTAGGTAAAAGTTGTCAAAACTTTAACCCAAGTCAAGTTCAATCACGGGTCCAATTTTTGAAATTGATCCAATCATAGTGAAAAGTAAGACCAAGTTAATAGTTTAATCATAAGATTCCAAAAAGGTATAGTTTGTACTACTGGGGCCGAAATTATTGGATTATAGGCTAACAACAGCAAAAATCAATAAAAATGGTCATTTTCAGTTGTACGGGGTCAAATTTTAAAATACTCTGATTTGGCTAAAAATGGTGCTGAATTATTGAGGAGCTCATAGATTAAAATAAGGAATAGTTTTTGACTGGCTTAAATGCTTAGTCCCAATGTAGGGCGGGGCAACACAGGTCAACATCCATTGCATTGCAATGGGGCTTGACCTTGTTTTCCCCCTACTTCGGTAGTAAGCATTTAAGACACCCAAAACTATTCCGTATTTTTATCCTAGGAGCTCCATCTATAATTTGCACCAGTTTTTATCCAAATTGGAGTAATTTTAAATTTGACCCCTGTACACTGAAATACCCTTTTTATTGATTTTTGCTGTTTTGGCCTAAACTCCAAAACTTTCGGCGCCAGATAGTACAACTTTTATACCTTTTTGGAATCTTATGATTAAACTATTACTGTATACTTTTCAACAGGATTGGGATCATTCAAAATTTGACCCGGTTATTGACCTTTGACTCTCTGAAAACCATTTCCCCACCCCTACGATAACTCCACTTTTTTTTGGTAATGTTGACACCATACCTACCAAAATCCTTGAATCAGCTGCTTTAAAATTTTCACAGATTTAACTTACTTAGAGATACTAAATAACCATGTTTCAACATATGGTGACCAGAAAATTTGTTAGTAACGAATCACCAAACTTAGAGCACATCAGACCGCCATACCAGTCCTAACCAGTGTCAATCTAAAATTCCACACTTTCTTAATTACTAGTGCACTGCGTTTTGCAGCATTTTAATCAGTTTTTTTCAGATGCCATGCAAGAAAGTAGTCCACCCAAGAATCCAAAAACTATCAAAACATACCATTTTCATTACCCAATGTATTTGCAAAACTGGCGTGACTTTGCGTGGTAATGGAACTGTGTACAGGCACTGAAAAGTCTTATTGCACAGTAGAAAGTTGAATTGATCACCAAATTGGGTTGCATAAGTCACTGACCCAAGGCCCTATGTCATGTACACATATTGGGGTCAAAGGGTATGTGGATGAATTAAAGGGGCCTTCTTGTCTATCATTTTGATTAGGTTGACTGGTTTTTGTATCTCCTACCCAAACGCTTGGCAATTGCAGCCAAACTTATCAGAAGAACCACTGGCCCCAGGTTTCCTATGTATAATCCGATTGTGTGATAGGTCATATAGACTGATTTAACCCGAAGTGCCCCACAACCCTAAAACTCATTGATCTTAGGCTAGAAAAGCACTAAGTCCAAAAAGGTGCGATGGCGTCATTGTACGAACACACATATGGCCACAAAATCGCGACACCCTTGTGGCTTGCCATCCCCGGTCATGGGACTGGGGTGCTGGAGGTCCCTGGTTCGAAATTCCAATCTTCTTTTCCTTCTATCCCTTTACCCTTTCCTTCCTCCCAGGAGATTAGGGTTAATAGGGGCATTCTTTGAAAATCTATCCATTTTCCCGCCACAAATCCAATGCTACGATCACCAAATTTGGTCAGTATAAGCACTGAACAAGGCCAATATAAGGTGTACACAGATTGGGGTCAAAGGTTATGTGGGTGGATTAAAGAGGCATTCTGTTTACAGTTACAGTTTTGGTTACAGTTTTGGAATTTATTTCCTGCCCAAATGCTTGGGCTAATTGCAGTCAAACTTGATTAGAAGAACCATTGGCCTAAGGTTCATATGTGGTGTACTCTTTGGTGAGTGGTCATGTTGTGTGAATTGGGTCAAAGGGCATGTGGGCCAATTAAAAGGTATTCTTTGATGCAAATGAACTAATTTGTCAAATTGTGGTAGGATGATGAAACTTGGTGGGTATGGTCATCATTCAGTGCCATATTTTTTAAGGTCATTTCAAGGTCATGTGGGGTCATTCAAAGTCAAATCACTAAACATGTAGTATGATGATGAAACTTGGTGGGTATGGTCATCATTCAGTGCCATATTTTTTAAGGTCATTTCAAGGTTATGTGGGGTCATCCAATGTCAAATAACTTCAAATGTTTGTATGGTCATGAAACTTGGTGGATGTAGTCAACATTCCATTTTCCAGTCCATTTGATATGCATTTTTATATGTCAAGTGGTAAGGGGGCAGTCATTATTTATGTTGGGAGGGGGAATGAAGTATTTCAACTTTTTTTGTGAAAAATTTCATGTTTTAAAGAATTTACTCCATTTAAAAGTTCATATTACTCCTCTCACAACTTTTTTTGTGTTGCCTTAAAGATACTATCAGTGTGATTCTCCCGAAAGAGTAAAAAATATTTGAAATTTGCAGGAATGGCTTAAAAGTCAAGGATAAGTCCATAGAATTCTCATAAATTATTTTTGGCAACCGAAATAATCTTAGAAAAGGAAAAAACCTCAGTGTTGTAGAAAGTGTCTGAACAGACAGCAGTAATAACTAAATATCCGATTTTGTCCTGATTAGGTTGCTTTTGGTCTTAGCACCTGTAGGGCATGTTGGGATACCTATAGTCGTTACAGACATGCAAAAATCTGATTTTTTTTTAATGATTTTTTAGATTTTCAGATTTAGCAAATCACTGATAGTGCCTTTAACTTCTCCATTCCCCCTGGTGTAACTAATGACCCCTTCCTAACTATGGTCAGATTTTCAAATCTCCACACAGCTAATAACAAAATACAAATAACTAACTCAATTCCAATTCTGTTGTTAATGAATGCATTGTGTTGAAAACATATCTAAATGGTGCTGAGATTAAAATTGGAACTTGTGATGATGGACAAAGTACGGCCCAGGTTGCTGCAGATCAGGAGGCCATTGTGCAGAAGAACAAAGATTGTGGATCTGCAATAAGTGGAGCAACAACTATGGACCAGTGGATCTTCACGGAATGCTCAATCACAGGACAATTTGTGTATGTTTACAGTAGTACCGCTACATTTGATGTGTGTGCACTACAGGTCTGGGGTGTACCGAGTAAGTTCAACATTGTATTTAACCTATCTTTTTTATCCCCCTGGTTGAAAAGCAGTAGGGGATTTTGTGATAGCACACATTTTCGTGTGTGTGTGTTCCAGTTTGGTTAGGATTTAATTGAAACTTTTAAGAAGGGCCACTGAGGTTAAAACCTGAAGTTAAAATAGGAATTGTCTCTTTTCCAGAGTTCAAATTGCCATGGAATTATAAAATTGCTGCCATGAAATTATTAACTTGTTAAAAATGTGCACGTAGGCTGCAAAAAATTTTTAATTTGGGTGTTCAAATTCCTTTAAAAAGTGGATAATTTTTTGCAAACTTGTGAAAAAAAGTGGATAGCAGAAAAGAAGAAAATGGGGGTCATTGAGTATATGAACATTTAAAAAGGGGGTAATTGGTTAAAAGCCTGGGTAATGGGTAGGACAGCAGCACACAAAGAGGGAGGGGGTCAAGCATTCTAGACGTCATCAAAGTCAGCATCTCAAAGACCTTGACTATGCAGCTCTAACAGGGGATGTGATATGTGCTGCACAAGATCTACTACAAAGCATCATTTGAGAATACTGCAGATAAAGTCAGCCTACATCTAAATGCCAAAGAGACAGAATGGAATACATGACCATCAATGAGGAAGAGAATCATCAACCTATCTGCACTACACACGGTACCCAACTCAAAGAAGTGAGACTTCAAGTACCTCGGGTCCTATGTTGCCGACAGCAAGAAAGACTCAAGATTTAAAGGGCCGGAAGTGGTCAACATTTTGTTAGCTGAAGAAAGCTACTATTTTTCTCATTTACCCTGTGAAATCTTAGGGCCAAAGGATGTTGGTTTGGAAGTTATGAGTGAAAATGTACCCCATTTTGGTCGACCGATATTAATTTTACACAGTAGTCTATAGGGCTAAGAAAATTGTGTTTTTAGCTCTCACTTCAAAACGGGTTGAATTTGAAACGGTGGTGCGCAAACTTAAAGGATGTGGTTTGGGGTGGTGGGAGGCCCATTTTATCAAACGAAAACTTAATTCTTAAATCGGGTCGTCCCCTTTTAATATGTTGTTATAATAACCAAATTATAGGCAAAATGGCACATAGGTTTTATGCAAATTAGCATGTCTTGCAATACTTCATTTTTGTGTCGCCTGCCTAAAGGCAGAAAGGCACATAGGGATCACTTTGTCCACTGTAGTCTGTTGCTGTTGTTGATGTCTGTTGTGAAAAAGGGTTAACATTTGCCTGTAATATCCACATACTTTGATGGATTTAAACCAAATTTGGGTCACAGGTGCAACATGACATCCTCTATTTGTTGATGAGGTCAAGGCCACATACCAAGGTCAAAGGTCATGTGAGGTCAAGTTGTAAGATAGGCTGAAAATGTAAAATTGACCTCATTTGAAAAGTTGAAGTGCAATTGGAACCAAGCTTGGTTTATGGAGTTTACATGCAATCTCTAATTTGTTTATGAGGTCAAAGGTCACATATCAAGGTCAAAGGTCATGTGAGGCCTATCATTCACAAACCGCAATGGCAGGCGACACAAGCGGTCCGAGGACCGATGTATTTTTTCTATCTTTTTGATATGTTGTTTGGGAGGGTTTGTACAGCAAGTTACATCAAGAAAACCTGTAGCAATTTTGTCCAGGTCATACCGAATGAGTGGACTACTGCCTGCCCCCCCCCAAATGAGGATGTCTGTTTACACCAGCGCCACTGTCTTGCACATATTTCCTTTGAAGAGAAGAAAAAGCTTACATAATTGCAACAATCAAGGGCTTGGGTTTTGTTTTCATCAGATAGATTTTTGTGCAGATGTCTTTCAAAATGTTGGAGGATATCTGAGAGCCACTGGCTTATGACTAGAAAAGTTTGTACTTAATTAAATTAAATTCACTTTTCATTAGAATTTGAAACAAAGTCATGGCCATTCGTGATTTTTGAATTTTAGACAGCTTTTACTATCTTCCCGATGATCCATTATGAACGTAACTAGCTTATTAAATGGACAACCCCTCCACCGCTTTTCTTCTAAAGCCTGATGTTGGGCTTGGGCAAATTAACATTGTTGTTCTTGAAGAGGGAGTCAGACAAACAAAAATATACGCTACACAATCTCACTTATATCAAAACCGTTTGGATGTGTAGAATGTAAACAAGTCCTTATTTTCTAGCAATAAAATAAAGGTATTTCTACTCATGACCTCAACATAGAGCTAAGGCAGGGGTTCTCAATTATATTAGCTGAAGGGCCAGAGAATGCATAATACGTTTGAAAGTTTCCTACTTGAGGGCCAAATACACCTGAAATTCTTATGTTTCCCTTTATATTTTAGAGCAAGTCGAAGGCCAAAAATCAATGGTTGGCAGGCCGGAGTTGGCCTGCGGCTGCCATTGGAACCTCCGGGCTAAGGTTGTTATTCCATGTGCACCTGTCAGATCAATTATCGTTTACATATGTCTACAGAAAACAATGGTCAACTGCTTACCATGCTCAGAGCCAGATGGTAGAAAAGTAGGCAGTTGTCTACCGGACCCCTGCTCCTGGGGCCCTTACATCTGATTTCCCTTTTTGTGTTACTTGCAACACAAAGATACTAATATGGCAGGGTGAATATCAGCCCTTTATTTTGTATTTGTTCTATCATTATCCCCCTGGCTTGAAAAGCAGAGGGGGATATTGCGAGGGTGCGAATGTCCGTATGTGTGTATGTATGTGTGTGTTCCAGTTTGGTTAGGTTTTGGTTAGGTTTTCGTTTTTCGCGCTTCCTTCGAAAAGTTTAAGTCCGATTTAAACCAGACTTGGGGTTAAGGTGCAATAGGGGTTCCTTCATGTGTGGATGATGTCAAAGGTCATGGACCAAGGTCAAAGGTCACCTGAGGTCATGTTCCAGACTGCCATCTTGCCAGGGGGATGACGCAAGTTTACTTGCTGTATTTTTTTGAATATGGCTTGGGACCAAAAATTCTTCTCAAAACCATAGTAAAATAAACAAATGAAGCTGGCTATATATTTAAACATACAAACAATGCATGTTTTAACATACTGAATCTGTAATATGCCACAAGGATAGATGATATATTTTAAGAAGTATCGCAAAAAAGAAACCTTAAAATATTGACTTAGATTCAAACAGAATGGTATCATGGGCAGTCTAAATCTTGACTTAAATAAGCAGCTTATTAAAGTGCATGTTCCAATCGCTTTGGTCCCCCTGATTTACCCGGAGTACACAGCTGTTTTGACCCCATGCAATTTGTGTCTTTTAGTTTTTTTAGATCACTTTTAAGCAATTGGCGACACATGTTGACAACTGATATAAGTGGGAATCACGAGGCTATAAACTCCTCAAATATCAGAAAAATCCCTTGCGGGAATCTTGCCATGATATGTGCTCTACAAAGTTCATAATTGTGGTTATGGTGTCAGCGCCCTCTATATGCCTTATTTCCCTATAAGACGTTTAAAACTAAATTTTTATGAAAAATCATATTTGCCGCAATGAAATTTCATCAAATTTACACAGATGTAGTTAGTGGCCATAAATCCAACTTAGTTGTCAAAGTGTGTCCCGCTGTTGATATTTTTTGTTTTATTCTCGTTTTGTCATAATAATGAGACTGTCAAACAGCTGTGAGTAGTAATCGATTTTGATATCAGATGGAAAGGCGCGTATTGTTTCTCATTGTTGGTCCCACAATTAGACTTCAAATCCATTTCATTCCCAAGATGTCTATGCGTAAAACCAAGGATTAATGGTTACGCCGCATATTAGCACAGTATTGAAGTAGGGCTTTGCAACGTGCCTTATTGCTGTCTACCATCAAAACCACAAGGTTGTGTTTTCCCATTGTACTGGTGATTGGAGCATATGTTGGCAAGTATCAGGTCTCTCATATCAAGTAGAGACCCCAGGCATAATCAGGAACAAGCACCTTTAACATTCAAGGCCATAATACATGGCATGCAGATGTGGAGTTAAATATAATCATCTACTTAATATAAGCACTGATGTTAGATGATTCCAATATGCCCTCTGCTGAAAATAGCATTGATATGATATTGTCAATATGCTATCTACTGAGATAGCACTGATGTCATATGCTACGCACGCTGAAGATCGCTTTGCTGTCATATCTATCTACTGAGATAGCACTAATGGTGAGATATTCCCACATACTTTCTACTGAAGATTATATGTGAAGATAGCATGGATTGATAGTGCCATATGCTATCTATTGAAGAGTAGCAACTGTTTATGTTGGTTGTTATTATTTATGTCAACGGGCCTAATCTAGGCATTAACAGCAGTTATCTAATTAGTACGTCTGATGGGATTGGCGCCAAGAGTACGAGTTGAACCTCCCTTTGTGAAACGTCGCCAGGTCCGGTTGATGGCTACATTAGCAGGAAGGGCATTCCATAGCCTACAGAGAATGGGGAAATGATCTTCTGTGGGAGGCCAAGTGGACCTTGGGACTTTCCCAGCAAGGTATGAGGCCTAACTGAGAGCGCCTAAGGCGAGGATCAACTGAAGCGCTCAGGTTAGCAGCTGCTAGGAGATCTGTGCTTGTCCATACAAACATGCGGTGGAAAAAGAGTGACAATTCAACCGCCCTGCCGTGACAAGATGTGGTTGGATGTGGTGAGTGATTACCTCACTCTCGGGGATACCAATGATGGAAATGGCACGTCCTCTGATTTCATCTTTCTTTTTTGATATTTTTACGTTTTGTACACGTGCATCACCAAAATGTACATTCCATGAAGTTGCCCCCACAGACTCATTTCCTGCGGTCTTTGTTGAAAGAGGCAGCAGCTGGGATTCGGTCCTCTTTTGACTTTATGAAAGGTCCTCAGTGTTGACATCCTTCTGTGTAGAGGATGGTGGATTCAGATTCTTCTTGTGATGGTCGTCAATTTTTGAAATATATAAAAAGAAGAGGGGCGATGATTGAGCCTTTTGGTACACCTGCATTGACGCTTCTTGCTGGAGACCCTTCCTTTAGGATGACTCTGAGGGCGCGGTCACTCAGGTAGTCTTTCAGCCCACTGCAGTAACTTATCTGAGAATCCTAAGGCAAGAAAACTTGGCCAGTAGACCAGAATGCCACACTGTCAATTGCTTTGCTGATTCAAAAGAAACAATTCTAGCTTTCCTCTCTGTCATTGATGGAATTAGTGATGCATTGGGAACCATAGGTCAGGGCATCAGATGTAGAAAGGGCCAGACCTATAGCCTACTGTCTGTTTGATATCAGTGAATTCGCATCAAGATGGGCGCCAGCATTGTTTCATAGATCAGTCGCTCCATAACCTTGAATATTATAGATAGCAAGGATAATTCGTCGATAGTTACTAGCAAATGGGTTGTGTTGTCCCGTTCTTATGCACGGGAATTAATGATCCATAGCTATGTGTTAAAATGATAGGCTGAATGTGAGATTATCCAATATATTATTTATAAAGATAGGATTGATGTGAGATGGATGCATATGCTATCTACTGAAGATAGCACTGAGTTAGAGATTGCATTATGCTATCTACTGAAGATAGGCATGATGTGAAATGATGAATATGCTATCCAACTGAGATTACATTGTGTGATGATGACCAATATGCTATCTATAGGAAGATACACTGCGCTCTCGATAGCTGCCCTCCGCGACCTTACTTTTTGCCCAAATGTCCCTCATTTGGGCCGACCAGAAACCTCTATACCATTAAAATTTCGCTACCGGCTAAATAGTCCCCGATACGGCGCACTATTTTTTGGCACGTCGACCGGCCCATGGGGGAGGGGGGCGCGGTGAGTCGTCCTTATCAATTTGTTTCTCCCAATGGGAGCATGCTTATCGCTGCCGCCACCGGAATAAATCTTTTCAATCTGCCGCAAATATCTGCACTGACTCAGAAAGGGAAACCTCAATTCGAGCACATAAGTATCCCTAGCCAACTAACGTAGCCTAATAGTTTGTGTTTTATTCGGCGAGTTAGATGTATTTTCGATGTTTTTATCTCGCCGTATATCGAATTTTATTCATGTAAGGCGACCGCCTATTCTAGCCCGAGATTTGTGCGGTCCCTCTTGTAAATCCACTTCTATCCTCCGTCTTATGACGAGGACGTTTTCCTGATGAACGGGTGATTTTACAGCTTCTCTCACCTTTAAATTGATCAGGCTATGGCCAGGAAGAGGGTGGTAACACACATTCTAGCCGGGTATCTCCGGCATGTTGAGTATTATATGGTAGCCGTCGTGCCTAAAACGGTGGTTGTTTATATATGCCGGTTTTGTCAAAAAAATATGATATTATTTTTTAGGTATGGTGAGTCAGATTGGGGGGTCACCCAAAATGGACCATGCACTTAGTTTTGGGAGTTTTTACCGAGAGTCTCCCTCGACTAGGATGTGTTGGGACGAGATCAAAAGTGTTTTGGACCCCCCTCCAGCAAACA
>JAMKCH010016454.1:0-25143 GCA_023653785.1 Ophioderma brevispina
AAGGCTTTCCAGACAAGGTATGAATCTGTAAAATCGCATTAGCGCAAACCCTCGATGGAATGTTGACCCTTTTGAAGATAGCAGAAGATGTTCCCCAGGTCCGTATGAACCTCGAGTTCTCAATCTGCATTGTTGGCCATGGTCCTCTTTTTGACGAATTTGGATTAAAACCCTAACACAACTAAATCTCACCAAATCTCACAGCACTGAGGAGAAAAATGCAAAGTCCAGAAAGTAGCGGTGAGGTCATCAAACCAAGACTCAAGATGGGCATGTGGGCACGAAATCGCTGCCGGGCCAGCGACACCGCCGTAGCGTGCTATCCCGGGTCAGGGGACTTGGGGCCCGAAGGGCCCTGGGTTCGAGTCCCCCCCTGAATTTTGGGGCGAGTTTTCTTGGTTCCTACCTCTTTCCCCTCACCTCTTCATTTTCTAAACTTTACTTACTATCCTATGGTGACGTGGAACTTCCTCTTAAAACTACTTTCATCAAACTATCTCTCGGGATAGGAAACAGTTTCCCCCTTTGTAATCTCCACTCTTCGGACTTCCCGTTTTCAGTGCGGTATTCCCCAGGCTCATACTTGGTCCACTTCCTTTCCTTATCTATGTAAATGATATCCCTAATGCTTCAAAACATTTTTCTTATGTTTCTATTTGCCAATGTACCAACATCTTCCAACTGCGTTCAAAGCAAAACAAACTTTCTCTAAATACAAGCAAAACTAATTAAATTCACTTCCACACTGGTAAAGAAAAAAAACAGGCGTTACGATCGATAGTAAATTCAGCTAGCACTACACCCCACCAAAATCACAATCATTTCCAAAGGTGTTCGGCATTATTAGGAAACTTCAACATAATCTGCCCTCCAATATTTTAGTCTCACTGTATGATACACTTATGCTCCCTTACCTCTCATATTGTAATATAGCATGGGCTGGTCACCGATTCCTAAACCCAACCCTATGCCCATGGACCAGTACAGAACAACTACTGGATAAATCTTCAGTTGTCAAAAAAAAGAGCTATTCGCATTTGTCTGATTCGCCTGTCATCTTCTCCAGTCGAAAGCATTATTCACGACTTAAAACCCTGAACAGTATTTGATATAAATAAACGCCAAATTGCGCTTTTCATGTACCGTTATTCTCACAGAAATAATCGACCTAATTCTTTTCAATGCTTCTTCACAAAAAAAAAATCGAAGTTCACAACTATATATAACCCAACGTAATGCACTCATATCAGACTCCTTAAATGTACTTCTTCGCTCTCCCGACATTCAATTGTTTATTGTAGGCCCCAAATTATGGATAAACTGACACATTCCATTTCCACATGCCAAACCTAAAGAGCTTTTAACTCAACCTATATCAACCACTACTGTCTGTTCAATTAACTTAGATGTTCCGGTTTTTATTAATTATCTCAAAAAATATACGCTTTCAGAACCACATCACCAAAGAAAAGTGGTTCGTTTAAGTCAATTTGACCGCAACAAGATTGATCTGGTTTCCAACTTGAAAAACATAATTTCTTCTTTGAATGTTTTATTCAAAGTTTACGCATGATTTTGTTATTGGCAAACGACAACCGACCGGGTCCAGGTGAATATTGACTTTTGACTCTGAAACTTTAATGGCAGACCCATTCAGAATTAGGGGCGCTTCAAAGCATGTTACGAACAAGCATTGATTCGTGGACCTTGCTAGGATTTCAGGTGTTTGCGCGTGCAATTTAATGTATTGGCATATAAATGCTTCGTTGAAATACCGATATAAGGTTTTACATTTCTGTGTCTCTTTTATTCAATTGGTTTATGACACAAGAACTGCCGTTCATTCAGTTAATGGCATGTGACACCTTGGATATCATCTCGTTTGTATAATGCAAAAAAATTCAATGCAAATAACACGGTTCAGATTTGATCCTGTTTAACAAAGTTGGCATTATTGTGACAATTATTGACTCGTGAATGCATATCCTACGACGACAACTTTAATACCTACAAAGAGGAGCCAATGGACCTTCCGCAAACGTAATTACTAATGGTACCAAACCTTTAGGTCGCTCATTTTCAAAACGAGGTGAAATACCCAAATTTCATAGATTTGAAGTTTGAAAATGTCCCATTCCTTTGTCATTTAAAAAACCGTCTAGGTCCAACGATACCCAACAACTTTCTTTCGTGAATTTTTATTGCGAACGTGCGTAATTTTTAATATTAATAAAATGACATCATAAGTTACTGAAAAGACCATAATTATTAATTATAGTTTGGAATGATGTTTCTCATGCACGTTTTTACTTGCTTCATGTATTGCTTATCGCCTAAAAGACTTAAGATATTGTATGCTTGGTATTTGTTCATATGTAACATGTTCTGATGAAATAAAATTAAATCTGAATCTGAAATATGAATCTGAATCAGTACGGTGCTCCGGAGATAGAACCCTACTGATAGCCGACGTGGGGGGTTGGGTTAAATATCTGGACCAGGAAATTATTCGTAGGACAGCAAGGCAATCATTTTCGCAGATAGGCAAGCAGGTTGAAAGCACATCGTAAGGCTTACGAGACAAAATAACGGGCACATTTGAAAAGTAATCCCCACCCCCCCCCCCCCCCCCCCCCCCCCCCCCACCCCCCCCCCAAGATTTTTCAAAATTGGATATTTATGCATAGTTGTAAAGCTTTTATGTACACTACGGTTGCCTGCGCTTGGCGCGGGAAACCGCTAGCTGATTTGAATGGGACCGGTCACTAAGGTTTAATCACTATTCACATAACGCAAAACTTCAGTCAGCGACATTACAATATTTCCTCCAAGCCTTCATATGCGGACTGACCATAGACCGCTGTGGAATTTTCCACATTGGCAGGCTTGGAATTGGCCACTTTGGTCCGGTTGAGTAAAAAGAGATGAAAAAGAAAAACAGAAAGAAGAAAAAATATGAATGTGAAAAAGACAAAAGATGTTGGTAAAAATAAATTATGAGCCTATGGAAGCAATTTCAACTTTTTTCAGGAGGGCCGTGGTCTTCTTCTTATCGTGTCTTGTCCAAACACTGTGGTTCCAAATATGATCCAGCCCAGAGATGGGTAGCAATGTCTGGCTCCTTCACTTAATTCCGCAAGGTCCTAATTTGTGCATTGTGTTGTCGGTTCCCGCAGTGGCGACCAAGAGGTGTAGGGTCCATTGTCTGTTGTGTGCTGTCCACAAATAGTATCCTGATCTGCTTCCAGATAGCCCTACCTCTGCACTGAACATTAGATCGGTCAGTTTTTCTGTTCTCAATCTGGTGGGCATCGCCATTCCCAGCCCACTGAGGAGTGCAGCTCCAGAGGGAGATGCTCACCAGGTCTTCATTAACCGATAGATGTTACTTGGTTGATTGCAAGCTTTCTTTCCACAAGAGGAGCACTCTCTTGACCTCCTAGAGACTTGGCTTCAAGAGGTTGGACTTTTGTCTTAAAAACCTCTCTCTGGATTTAAGAAGGTTGGCAGCAGGTATCTGTCCAGACTAGGGTGCTTTCACATTAGATACTTGGAGCTACGCGCTTGCATGGCTCGCTATGCTACGGACGGATGTCTGGTGGAGCATTCCTGCTAGTGAATGTACAAGTTTTCCGTTGGGTGTTGGACGGAGGCCATCCTGTGATAAAGCCGGCAGGGCATTTAACGCTGAATCAAGCTTCTTGGCATGGGTTGATCTTTCCCATACCGGGCAGGCATACTCTGCACATGAGTAGCACAGGGCAAGTTGACGTCGATCTTATGGGGTATGGGGGGCGAGCACCCCATCTTGTGCCAGTGAGTGTTCAAGATGTTATTGAACTGTAAACATTCTTACTCTTCGTCTTCTCGATATGGGTATTATATGAGAGAGTGCGGTCCAAGGTACGCCTAGGTAGACAGGGTTCTAAACAGTGATCCAGGGGAGTTCCAGACCAGGTAACATTTAAGCTGAAGTTTGCTTCCACGGTTACGTAGGTGGAAAGCACACACCTGTGACTTAGGATGGAATTGCACGTAGGTGGGTTTTCCTCATAATAAGGCGTGAGTTCATCCAAAGCTTTGGGAGAGTCTCTCTTCAAAACTGTGAAGTCGGCATCTTGTACGCTAATTCTGAGATCGTCTGCATAAATAAAACGACAGGTTCCTGTTTTTTCCCCTCCACTCCTAGGTTGGTCGTTGGTATATATGGAAACAGGACGAGGTGGCAAGCCACACTTTTGTGGTAGGAACCATTCTTGAGCCTACGCCATCGGCTTTCTTCGCTCCTAGCTGAAACAAAGAACATCCTGGTTGCACCATCTCGGATAAACTCAGTCAAGCGGATGTCCTGTGATTTCCAGGAATCTTATGGAGTTAGGATCTGTGATTAACCGTGTCGTACGCTGCTGATAGGGTCGACGAACAACAGGCTCCGGTTACCATACCCTTCTCGAAACCATCCTCAATGTGTGAGTTAGTTGAGTACCGTGGCTGTGTTGATTTGCTGGACGGAAAACCTGCTTGTTTCTGGTATGAGGTGTTCGTCTATGACAGGTGCAATACGATTGAGCAGGAGACGTTCAAAGAGCTGTAGGTATGGCTAAGGATCGGAGTGATATAGTTCTGCGGCTCTTGGGATGGATGGATCTTTCCCAGCTTTAGGCGTTGCATAACATTTCAAAAGTGACGCGTGTTGGAACAGGGATTTAAAATAAATCCCCAAAGATTGTGTTAGTGGGACCGACCATAGGTTTAGATTTAAATTAAATCTGGAGTTATTTTTTTAAATCTTATAATATTAATTTTAAATCTATTTTTTTTTTTTTAAGTGTTTTTTAAAAATAAAAAACATGTCTAAAATTATCAATGGATACTTCACCCCCCCCCACCCCGCAACTTACAAAGGAGGTGATTTTCTCTTTGCTACTCTGTTGTGTTATAATTGTATTTATTTTGCAATTCTACGATATTTTGAGGTTAAATATGACCCAAAATAGGCCTAAAAGCTGGGCCCTTTTACACGATACATATGCATGGGCTTCTATTACGGTCTGTGTTCAGTGTGTTATTTTCTCCAGGACATTTTAGTCACATTGACACAAAGAAATTGAACTTGCGTAACAACGGACCTGCCGCAATTCTTGAAGTGTTTGCACTATAATGTTTGCTGTAGTTAATTAGTGTCTATACCACCCTGTAGGCTTAGAAATAGGTACCCATCACGGTAGCGCTTTGCAGATAGTTAAAACCCGACGGTTGTAACTATAAAGATATGGGGCACCAGCGGAACATTTAGCTGATAAACACATGATTGAACATGTGTGGACGTGAGTGCATACATATTTCATGCACTGGCAAGCAAAGCCAGACGCCAAAGCCCCGCATTTTTTGGTCCACTCGACATTCCACAGTATCTCACTCATGCATAACGACTATGCATGAGTATCGGCGATATGCTCGCTTGATGAATTGTTCACGTATCAAAATTAATCGCGACCCTGAGAAAACGATCCAGTTCATTTGGTCTGATTGGTCACGCGCTCTATATTATGCATGTATATCGGCCATTAATGAGCTCATAATTGACAAGCTTCAATCACCCCGCGGTTGTGGCCGCTTTAATCACCACCGATTGGCCACACGGGTTATGCCCTGTGAATCGATCAACGGTTTGCAGGTTCTGCTTTAATAATATAGATTAGCCTTCGCCTGAAATGATAAGACCCAAATCGGCGCCCCGTATGGGTACAACAGACGATTTATAATAAATGACTTCGCAGACGACGGAAATTATAGCATTTAACGCACAAAAAACAATAGCATGAGATGATTCCCACGCCATCCACCCTGTTTGACCAGTTCTGGGGCCTTGGGTGGTTTTAAGATCGATGAGTCTGTGATATTCCTGTTATGGACACATTGTATTTGATTTCAAATTACGGCAAACTTGGGAAATGCTGAAAGAGGAACGAGTGTATACGCCCCCAGAATGGCGACATAACATTTGTAGCTGTCTCCCCAATAGTGTGTAATTACTGTTTTTCTAACCTAGGCTAATCCGCCATAGTAATGAGACGATTTGAAAACAGAAACCATTCACACATTGCGACGTTGTAAATATTTACAATTAAACGAGTTTTAAATGTTCATATGCAAACTTACAGTGTTTCTAACTTCCTTAGCGGTTCAACCGCTTGTTTTATATAAACACTTCAGCGTCACATTGTAAAGAAATCGCGTCAAATGAAAACCACACATCATTTAGCATAACACATTTTACAGCATCTGCGAAAGAAAACAAAATGCCGTGTGTGTATTGATATGCTGTCACAGGAATCATTGTACCATTCTTGATAACATTTCCCTGAAAGTTTAACTGACTTTCAAAATCTAAATAGCAGGGGACTGTAGTGAACGAGTGTGGGCCCTTCCGGATAAAATTTTGAATTTTTTGCCCAAGTAATTTAGGCATGATAATCCACATAAAATTTTGATGGAAGCACTTGCGAACCCCCCTTATAATAATAATAATAATACAATCTTGATATAGCGCCTAAGGCAGAGGCCTCTAGGCGCTTCACATAGAAAGGAGCCTAAACAAAAATCAATACGTACAAATACAAAATAGATAAAATTCTAATGTTAAAACAAACAACAATGATTACATCAATTAATCACAATTTCAAAAAAACTTTAAAATCTTAAGTGGAAATTCAAACATATATTATTGTGACTAACAATGAAGAGAAAGACAACCCAGTTTGCCTCCCATACTAATACATATGGGGATACACCTTAATCGTCAGCTGTGGGATCTGTGGTGTATGTACCCCCGGTGGGCTCACCCAATCAGCACCACTGACCGCATGAATCGTTTACCATCTTTGCCAAAAACGCCGGCAAATAATGGCACGCCATGGTGTTTAATGACAATGTTCCCCATCTTATGGTGTTCTATCCCATTGGAATATGTATTGTGATACATTATGGACGCAAAACACTGTATTACAACAGGGTTCATCTATGTTCGCTCCTCGCGTGCCATGTTGTCCGCGATTTTGGTAACGATCAATACGGTCAGTATCACAGAATGAGTGAGCCCACCGGGTATGTACCTCACAGCGAAATCGGTTAAGTCTTGATCTTTCCTGGATTCAGACGCCTCTAACCCTAAACCTACCTGATGAAAACAACTACCTAAGCAACCGGATTGGATGAAAGGTAGAGAATAGAAAAAGAAAGGAAAAAAAAATCACAGATTATAATAATTATGATTGGACTGTCATCATAAACAGGATACGTATCAGGAGTCAAATGTTGTTTTAAATAGGAATTTCTTCAACGTGACGTTGAAATAGTTGCTGACTGAGCTACGCGGATGCTGTTAGGGAGTTTATTCCGCAAATGTGCTGCTGCGTAGCAAAAGATCTTTCACCAGAGATACTTTGTTGATGATTGGCAGATTTACTCAGCTTGGGAGCAAGAAGATGATCTCAAGGTTCTCGGTGGTGAATACAGCTGATGAGCTCCAGATATAGAGGAGGCAGGTGACATCTGTGGATGGCCTTATGGTGAGAATTAGAATCTTAAACTAATAAAAACTGCCCTGCTGTTTAATTGGAAGCCAATGTAGTTTGTAGAGAGCGGTGTGATATGGCTCGCGAACGGTATTTTTAAGGACAAGACGGCAGCTGTATTTTGAAACTCGCTGAACCTTGGTCAATTCTCTGTCCCTGGAAAGGCCATAAAGCAAGGAATTGCAGGAATCCAGCCTAGATGTAACAAGAAGGCGTGGACAATCTAATGGTAGATTTTTTCATCAAGGTACTGTCTAAACGCCCCATTTTTCCTTATTGGATCCAAGCACCTTGCATAAGCTGTTAACACATGATTTATCATCTTATTGATGAGTCTAAGATGCACCAAGTTCCGTGCTTCATCTGCCGGATGTTAAAACAGATTTGGCCAATGAAGTCATAGATGGCTGAGAGTTGCTAGCCGATCTGCTAAATGAGACCCCAGTTGAGTTTCAAGGTTAAACAGGATCAAAATTTTAGAATGTTCCGATAATTGATGATGTTTGTCTGGTTACCCTGATTCCAAAAGGTTAGTTACACATCTATGGCTTATAGTTTCCGGAGTTATGGTTAAAAAAAAAAACTGTAAAAATATTGAAAAAGGTCCATTTTGAATTTTGGTTGTGTACATGGTCAAACAAAAGTTAAAAGTTAACTTTGATTCCGGTAACATGTGGTGCAAATTGTTTCCCTAGCTCTAGGGATTGAAATGAGGAATAGTGGACTTAACTGTTATTCTTGGTGCACATTATCCAACAATAATATGTCACAGGTCAATAGAAGCCAATAGCTGTTGACTTTATTTCGCCATTTTGGTTAATAACCAAGCACTTAAAGATATCCAAACTATTCCTATATTTCATCTATGAGCTGAACAACAACGGAAACCAACGTTTTACGAATGGAGCAACTTTTATTTTTTGACCCCTGTACAACGAAAATTGACCTTTTCAACCATTTTTACAGTTTTTTTTTTCCCCATAATTCCAAACTATAAGCCACAGGTATTAACAACTAACCTTTTTGGAATCCTTGTAACCAGACAAACACCATGGTTCGCTTTTCAACACAATCGGAACATGTTAATTTTTTTACCCCTGTGTAACCTTGAACTCCAAACTGGGGGCCATGAAAGGGGTGTGGCAAGTGCTTCCATCAATTTTTTTTGGATTATCAATGCATAAAGTACTTGTGTACCAAAAGTCACAGTTTTATCCACATTTGCACACTCACATGTGATCTGTGTACTACAGTCCCCCACTAAAAAGAACTTGTTTGCTTTGGTTCAACTGAGATCAATAGCGAACAGTATTCACACTGATGATGATTTCCAAATGTGTCATTTTTTAATAAATTGCATATTGTACACTGTTAAAAATGTGCATTAAAATAACAGCGTTTTGACTGGCAGCTGGGACTCACAACAGTTAAAACGACGTTTTTTTACAGATATTTGCACGTTTCGAGTCCTTTTTTACAGTTATTTGCTCGTTTCGAGTCCCGACTGACAGTCAAAACGACGTTTTTTAAAGGACATTTTTAACAGTGTACCGCGAGGAATCCATAATATTTAGGGCATGGATATAAATATTAATGTCAAAATAGCTTTCATAAAACAAAATAAGCGATATGTCGAGGGAATTGCTATAAAGAAATTCCATTTTCGAGTATATTTACATTATTTTCTATGTACTTACAACTTTGCAGATTTCCAAGGTCTTCAAATGTGTTAGTTTCTAAAACGTGAAAGTTGTTTTCTGACAAATCCCTGTATGAACCAACAAAGATACAATATACGAGTATTAATACGAGTATTTTTTTATAGTTGAGGTAATGCGCTAAGGCTTGAACAGACTATATTAATATGTTCCTATCATTGTGCTCGTATTGTGCTTTAGTATTCGCTACTTGTAAAATTCCGCTATGAGCATGTCCCTGTAATGACAGCAACATGAATAAAGGAATATTACATAACGCAATTGCTATTGAACTACTTACAGCCAATTTAAGTTGGTTAGCCCCGTAAATGCCCAAGGTTTGACCCGTGAAAGCCTGTTCTTGCTAAACAAACTGCAACAAGAAAAATCAGCTATAACACTTGTAATTGTTTTCTAAACCTTATGATCAGTTACTAAATAACAAAGAAAATCAAGTAAAGCTCTTGGAAAAGCGGAATTTTAATCATTCTGATAATCCTTACTAGACTATACCCATAGC
Organism: Ophioderma brevispina; assembly: GCA_023653785.1. Lineage (NCBI taxonomy): Eukaryota > Metazoa > Echinodermata > Ophiuroidea > Amphilepidida > Ophiodermatidae > Ophioderma > Ophioderma brevispina. Next base: position 9,795 of record JAMKCH010016454.1, read on the forward strand.
AAACATTCTTAAACAGCTGTGAGAATGTAAGCAATTTAATTGGCTGATGCCTAGGTTTAATTCGACATTCTTAAACAGCTGTGAGAATGTAAGCAATTTAATTGGCTGATGCCTAGGTTTAATTCGACATTCTTAAACAGCTGTGAGAATGTAAGCAATTTAATTGGCTGATGCCTAGGTTTAATTCGACATTCTTAAACAGCTGTGAGAATGTAAGCAATTTAATTGGCTGATGCCTAGGTTTAATTCGACATTCTTAAACAGCTGTGAGAATGTAAGCAATTTGCGTGGACAAACTCGGCCTCCGGCCTCGTTCTTCCACTTAAAATAATGGTATCGCCTTGGTTTCAATTCGTCGTAAAGAGAGTACAGGTGTGGCAGGAGATATAGTCCTCCGGGCTCACAGTCCGGGAACAATGGTGAACAATAGGGCAATCGATTTAGTTAACTCTTCACGTAACATTAGTTTCACGCTTTCAAATTCCGTTGTCGTCTATGGAGCCCGGACTATGATACCTGCCGGACTATGATTACTTGTTCCCAAAATCATACCTTTATTCTCTAAATCAGTAGGCTACAGTATTGGTCAAAATTCCTTGGACATTTAACTATGTACGCCCACTTTCCCGCCAATGAAATACGACGTACCGTTGGCTTGCATGTAAGCGCAGTTCACGCAAAAAGATAAGCACGCGTATGTCATATCCAAGGGATTATGACAAACACCGTAGTTAATAAAATTAACTGTAGTTAATAAAATGTAATCTTAATACTGCAAGCCTGTTTATTAAAAATCTTGTCATAGGAAAGTGATTTTGAGTAAAACAGGCGTTCACGTTTGACGTTCGAGTTAGACATTGTGATTCTTCACAACCTTCCCATTGTATCGTGTCTACCTTCATTGAATCTATTGGCCTGTTTGAACATCACAACTAACGATTTACAGTTCCCATCCACTAACCAAGTTAAATATAATTGAAAAGAATTTGGCACCCAATTCCCAAGCAATGGGTCGTTTCATATCTTTCGTATTGCATAACAAGGCGTCCAGTACAGTCTTCTACCTCCTACTGTGAGTATTTTGTTTGGTAATTTCTTTGTTCTTGGATTGATAGGTACTCGAATGCGTATATAGGTGGGTGAGATGGATATGCAGGTCCTATTTTTTCCAATTGTCTTGTAAAAAGGGACTCCGGATAGAAATATTTAGAAGGTTCATAGTAGATATGGGTGTATTGGTCCAAACAAGAAAGACTGAGCATCAGAGGATATCGGGTTGTAAAAATAAATATTATAGTCCGCATGTACAAAAGAGTTAAACTAGGTTTAAAGTTAGACCTGGTCTAAGTGTAATTCTGTCCCACCAGAAGACATTTTCCTTTGCATTGACATGATTTTTTTCATTTATTTTAAAATTTGCATTTGAATCTTTAAAATTTGCTAGATACTTTATAAAGAAAAGCTGAATAACTGTCAGTTTCGGACAAAACAAATTTTGACTTAGATCAGGTCTAATTTTAAACCTGTTCTAACATTTTTGTGCATACGGACCTATAACTCTCCGGGGTCGCTCTTTAGTAAGTGGTAAGTGGGCTGGGAAAATCTTTTCAGTAGCATGGTGCAATCCACCCAGAAACAAAATTCATACGGATTGCTCTTGCGATGCTTTTGTGCGTGAACGCCTGAACACGTGACGCCAATTTGTCCTCACCAATTATAGTAGATTTCAAATTAAGTGAGAGTTCTTGCATATTTCCATGAGTTGTGGAGACTAGGCCTTTGTTTCCATTACAAAATATATTGTAGCCATAGTACAAAGTGCTAATGACGAAAGCTCTGCTCTAATCTCTTGCAAGTTTGAATGGCCAAATATATTTTTTTTTAAACTTAGTTAAATTATGTGTGTATTGATATATGAGTGCATTATTTCTCCTATGATGTGTAAGGAATAATATTTTGCAATATCAAAGTTAAGTTGTACATTGATATGAGTACCATAAAATGTATACCTGTGGCCATAAAATAAATCCTCTTACCTCTGACGGTGAATGGACAGACCTAAAACTTTAATGAAGTCTCTCTCAATTTGAAATCTATTATAGCTGCTTGCTTGAACAAATTCACGCGCACCTCAAAAGCTTAACACCGCTAATGTCTAGTTGTAACTACTATGTTACACTTGATGCGTTTTATTTTGCGTTAAAGTAATATTTTGGTATAAGTATACACGGGTAGATACTTTCTCGAGTGTCTTACTCTCATATGGCCCACCTACAAAATTGCTCATAAACATATTTGAAAGGAGAAAACATACAGGGTTTCAAGACGACGCATCCGTTTAAACGAGCCGGCTTGTAACGTTGTGTGGTTGAGCCCCGTCGCTTTTCTATGAAAATAAGAACAAAATGGTTACTATATAAAGCCGGGAATTTATGCATTTACGGATAACTGACTTCAGCTTTTAAAAGTTCGTATTTGTTATCTGTATATATATACATATCAAAAAATGAAGTAGCTTCTCATACAATAGACGACAGAAGCTTTCCCTGCCTAGAAACGTGATATTACTTGCTATGGTTATGAGGAATATTTTCCGATTCAAATTGGTAAAAACAACCTTGATTCATTTTCCGTCCAAAGTAGCACTTTTTAGATATAAAAAGTGTTACATACAGTGTGAGTCAATAAAAACCCTACATTCAGAATAAAAAATAATTAAAATAGTAAAGAATTATTTTTGCTCAAATGTTTGCTTTTGGCTATAAAGAGGGATAAACAGGCTTTCAGAAAACGTTTATTTGGTGTCATTTGGACTCTGGAGGAAGAAGTTATGCCTATTTTGCCGAGAGACTTAAAAATCCTGTTTGGCCGATTTTGAGCCAAACAAAGATGCATCGTTCACATAGAGTAACATGTCCAAGATGCATCGTTTACATAGAGGAACATTTTCTTCAGCAGTGATTTGAGTAAAAACATTTAATATTATTGTCTAAACAATAGACGGTGGGAGAATAATTGAAGGATTTTAAAAATAATATCCTGGAGATTACAAAAGAAAATGCTGAGTGAAAAAAATTTCAAATTCCCAAATATGAGAGTCAAGACCACACTTTACTTTTGATCAGCAAGATTTCGTGTTTTTAACCTAACTTGGGAGCCAAGGTGAAACCATTTTGTATTCAGCTTGAAAAAACAGTGCAATATTGAATTTTAAGTTTTAATTCCAATTTATTTGAAGAAAACTTCATCTTTAGTTCTTCTCGCAATGTATGGACGCTGAGTATACTGTATTTGTGCAAAATAATTACCTTAGAGATGTAAAACAAAAATCTCTGAGGAGTTCCATTATGTTCATGAACTGAGACATTGATATGGAGTGATTTTCAATAACCGACTCTTTATGACTGAACAATAGTAATTTAATTTGTTGAAGATATTTTACTTATAATTATGTTACACACTAGACCATTTTATTCAAACTGATGTTTTTGACAAGAAGAAGTAGATACCAACTGAAATTGCATGTGTGAATTGTCTTTGCTATAATGTGTTATGGTATACGTCGGTGTCAGTCTCTCCGCATTGTATGGCTAAAATCGGCCAAACTGAATTTTTAGGTCTCTCCGCAAATTGACATAGTTTCTGAACCCAAAGTCCGAAAGACACCAAATAAAAATCTTCTGATAGCCTGTTTATCCTTGAAAACAACCAAAGCAAACATTCAAGCAAAAATAATTTTTAACCTTTGAAGAAAAAATATTTCCTGAATGTAGGGTTTTTTATTGACTCACACTGTATACTTGCCTGACCGCTTGAAATGTATGCTCTGCTTTGTATTACCAGCAGATACGTGATTGTTTACGATACTCCCACCTAGCGGTTTTACTAGTTAAACACAAAGGGAAGTTTGATTCTGTTAATACTCACGGTGTGTGTCGCTTGTATCATGGGCATTTTAACGCTTTTTTTGGTTCTTTTGGGGTTGTTATTTTTAGACTTGGTGTACTCACTACCGTTTGTCTTAATAATTAATTTAAAATAACGTGGAACTTCAATTTTGCTAGTAACTTCAACTATATGATGCATATATTAGTTAGTGCATTGTCCTTACAGTGTTTGCGTGACTTCAGGGATATCAGTAATAGACATGACCCAATCAGTAGCACATGCTATGTGAAGTGCGCCAGTCTCATGTAAGATGCGACCACCGTAATAACACTCGCAATGTACAGGGCACCGTTTAATATCTGTAGAGGCATGAACAATTTAACTGAGAACTAGTCTATAAATCAAACAAATAAACAATCAAACTATGGGTAACTATATTTTTTCAAATAATTAAAAATTTCTCAATCTTTCGTACCAATGATCCACTGCTGTAAATAAAAAATAATAGTACCTGTAACCCTTATAGAATTTATCGTATACTTTGTAAAATTATTTCCATAGAACGTCAAGCAAGGTCTTTCGCTTTCCTAGCGGATAGCATCAGAACGGTATATTTATATATACGATTTATATTTGAAATTTTAACTACTTAGTTCTCCATTAACCTTTTCCTGGAGATGGCCAGCGCACGTGAGTGTTGAAAAAAAAACATGTGCGCTTGGCCGGATTGGTTTTTTTTTCAACACTCACGTGCGCTGGCCATCTCCAGGGAAAGATTAATAAAATATACATCCTTGTCTACCTGGAGAACTAAGTAGTTAACATTTCAATGCCAGCATATCCGTTGGAAATGTGACCAGAGAACATGAAAGACGGGCACAGCTTTGGAAATCTGCAGCGATGACGTCATTGCTTACCACATTCTCTTTCATCATCACCACCTGGACAATCATGGTTACCATCACAAACCTGCTGCATCATGACACAAGACCCAGATGAAATCCCAATGACCTTTTCACAACGATAGGATCCAGGACAGGATATATTTTCTAGAACGGTTAATAAGATTGATTGATTGATTGATTTAATTATTTATTTATTTATTTGGTGCGTCAGTTTCAAGCTAAAACATTTTGAGCAGAATACACTGAATAGTAGAATATTCGTTGTACAGACATTGTTTGGACCAATGAACGTATACTAAAAGCACAGTACCTTTTGAACAAAACAAAAGTTTTATTTTGAAGCTATAATCCTTAGCTATTTCTATTTCATGAAAATCAGTTCTCTAGTTTTTGAGATCTGACATTCAAGAAAGAATTTGCGCAACTCACTAATTCAAAACAGACATTTTGTTGTACAAAATGTCTTACACAATTGTATTATGCGATTTGTGTTAAGTCAGGTAATTCTTTTGCAATATTTACAAATGAACCGTATCTTACTCTTAGGCAAAAAAGTAGAGTTTAAACGATGAATTCGTCACCAGTTAATTCCACGTATATTCGAAAAAAGTACGATGAATTAAAGTTCGTTCTTTTAATATTTACTTATTAAAGCAAGCAAATATCTTTCATCACGAACTGAGCATCAGGACGAATATTTCTGTTCAAATTGATGCGTCCTTTATGGGATTCAGTGAATAAAGAAAACATGACCATTAACGTTTTCATTTATTAAGCTGCATTAAAAATTAACAAAGATAACGACAATCCAATAAAGTTACACTAAACTAAAAGGAAGACATACTACACCATAGCTCATCCATTGGATGAAAAGGGCAATCTGGAAACCCATCACACTCAGCGTCGGGATCTGTACATGCACCATCACCGCAGTCAAAATCGTACATTTTGCAGATTCCTTTAAATGTGAAACATCAGGTTAAAGTGATGAGTTCTTTGTTGCAAAATTTTGAAGGTCTAGTCTTTCTTTGTAACGTTATAATTAACTCACCAAAGAGATCAGTAACTTGGATAAGCTCTATGGAAAACCCTTTCTCGTTTACATGACCATCAGTCGTAAATGTTATCAATATTTGTGAACTTGTTGACGTGACTGTTCGTAGCTTCGTGGTGCCTGTAAAGGTTAGGAGAGAATTAGCGATGGATCGTTTCCTTCTCCAAGTCTTAAGAAGTCAAAACATTTTCTAACATCAAGAACGCATGTTAGCAGATTTCGTTTTCCTTCGGTGCAAGTTACAATCAATGTACATCTGACATCTGATGGGTATTCGTTTGGGAAACCAGGCACGTCAGGTTTTTCGAGTTTTGATACTGATAAGTAATACTGGTACTACACAGATACCTGAGGAGTTCAAGATAGTTTACTAGATAAAATGGTGCAAATTATTGATGGAGTTCATAGGATTAAAATAAGGATTAGTTTTGACTGTCTAGCTTAGTTACCGTTGTAGGGGGCACGAAAGTCAACATCCCTTGCTTCAATGGGGCTTGACCTTGTTTCCCCCTACTTTCTTAAGCAAGCATTTGAGACACTCAAAGCTATTCCTTATTTTGATCTTATGAGCCCCACCAATAATTTGCACCATTTTTTATTCCAAATCGGAGCAACTTAAAAATTTGACCCCTGTACAACTGATATTGACAATTTTGATGATTTGCTGTTTTTAGTCTATAACTCTTAAACTTTACGATATAGATTTTTTTTTAAATCCAAACTATACCTTTCCTGAATCCTTGTGGTTAGACACATTCTTGGTTACTTTTCAGCACGATTGGATCAATTTAAAAATTTGACCCCTGTGTACAAACTTTGTTTTGGCCCCCTCTCCTTAAGGCATATTTGTGGCACTTAAGAATTATGTTTCAGGGGTCCCTGTCAGTCTGTCTACATATTTAATCACTCAAACCTTTTACTTGCGATGTGTTACAAAAATGTGCTAGCTCCCGGGCTCATAGATGTCCCCATCTGTAATAAAAAATGTCATCAGTTTTACCTACCACAAGCAAATTCATCTTTGTTGTTCGTAGGACATTGGTTAATTCCATCACATATTGCGTCAGGTGCAAGACATACGGCCGAGCACCGCAATCAAAATCGCCTTGGCAGATACCTAAAAACACGAAATGGGTGTCATACTAGAAAGAACACGTAAGTCGTGGTGTAAGTTTTTCCCCTGTTTTTATTACATGTAACTTCGGTTGGCAGTTTCCCACCGCGTTTATTACCGCTACCACCGGCAGATCTCGTAGCATTTACACAGGTTGCGTACACTTAAAAAATTGTTTTTTTGACGTGGAAGTCACATTGATTTTTACTGTACTGTTGACGGTTAAAACTTGGCAATAGAATTTTGTTTTTCGCCGTAAATTTTACCGTTTACAGTAATTTTGTACGGTAATTCAAGTTAAAGGTTTATTTTCATGTTTTTACGGTATTTTCTTAACAATATGGTGAATAAATTTTACGGCTTTCCGAAAAACGATATTTTTCAGTGTCACCTGGAAATACAATAATTTTTCCGATAAAAATGTCCTTAAATTTTCAAAATTAGTCCTACGTGTTTCTCACTCTGTTGTGTGAAAATTCTTGAAAAGATTATTTTAAGAATTTAAAACAATTGCCATTTTTTTAAGCTGGGACCACTTGCTGTGAAATAACCCTGCCCTTGGCCCAGCTATTTATGCGTTACTTGAGACTGATGTGTTAAAAGTTACAAATACTTAGATAATTGGCCTTCGAACGGTTTTGCGGTATGCACAAAAAGTCTGATCTGGAAATGAAATGTGTGGAGAAGTCTAGTGCTAGTGTCATAAAGATTGTTGTGTGTGTGTGAAATACAATGTCATACTCTAATGTGTGGTAAGGTCGTAAGGTCAAAACTGAGGTTCTCATGGAAATTGTAAACACTCCGTCAACTATTAGGTTGACTGGAGAGGGTTATAATAATAACCTATGAATAGCTTACTTATTGTTATGTATTAGAGATTGTACAAACTGTAATCTTTTGTGTCTTGACACCACACAAACACAATTGGCATAGCTACGCAACGCGTCGTGGCTATTGCCTCTTCTCAAATTAATGAATGGGTCTATTTTTTGTGTGGCCAGCAAATAAGGGCAAGAATGTCTTTGCCTACTTAAACTGTGGCTGCTTTAATGCCACATTGTGCATGTTTTTAAATTATTATATATTAAATTAATTCATAGTCAACAAATGTAAGTTTAGCTAACCTGTGAATGTTATTAGTTGAGTAATTCATGGAACCCTTATCCGGTACTGAAAAATAACTTGTGTCCATTTCAATCCACAGCGATGAATTTATAGAGTAAATTTTACGTACTGGTAGTTTCTGTCATACGGACAATAATTGAACTTGTCACAGTAGCATTATCTCCTTTTCCACTTGTACGAAAACCCCCCCCATCAAAAAAGTAATGTCCCCCAAAACGGAATTACCAGGTCGCATAAATACGAAAGTCCACTATATAGATAACTATTACATGATCCTGCTGTCCATTTCTGATCCAAAGACGATCAACAATTGTATACCCACATGGATATCCAGGTGATTTTAAACTTCGTGTACTGATATCCGTAACCAAGGCTGTATTGTAGTTTCGTTCCTTTTGTGCCAAACATAATAAAAAGGTAATTTATACAAAAATCTTAAAAACAAATCTTAAATCAGTTGATAATAATCGTGTTTACAATGCAATGTTCATTTTGGGCATTTTAAATAAATATGGTTGGATAAAATATTATTACAGTGCACAAAGGTTGAACGAAACTTGATGAGGTAAGATTTATGAAAAAAACAGGTCGTTCTATTTTACTTACATTTAGCAATCTTTGAGCATTATTTTACTACACATATTATATATACCGCAATCCTGCAAAGATTGAACAATGATTCATCCTATTTGAATCAACGCTAACATGTTGGGGTTTTTTAGTTTCCTTCTGAATTAATCATTTCTCTAACATTGAGGGGTATAAAGTTCTTTTATTCTTAAGAACTTACTGCTGAGGACAGTTGGCGTCATTAGCACCTGAACAAGCAATCAACTACATATCACAACGGGCACAATGGTCTGCACAGACGCCATCGTGACAATCAACGTAACCAGGCAAAGTCCGTTAGAAAACAGTGAAGTATATAATAGAATGTTCTAAAAAATTATAAACTTTCCAAAACTCAATTGTTAATCTGAAATGCTTAAGTCTAACAAAAGTAAGACACTGACTGGACCACTTCTAAATTGCAAATAAAAAAACTGAGAAGGCCACCTACAGTCCCGTCGTAACGGGGGAACGTATACAGCCGGTCTCAAAAAAAATGGTACAATCAGAAAAAAATGGGTTAAATATGAAATTTCAAAATAGTCCTCTTACTTGACATAATGTTAAAGAACAAAGGCCAGGCTTTCCATTGGTGTTTGTTTTTATCTCATTTGCTTTGGTCAGCCAGGAATAATCAATTCGTGCAATATACCAAAATCGATTTTGTGCCACTTTGATGCATGGGGCAAGAGTTGTTCGCCAGTATTGCATGATGTCTTAAAGACTCACAAGATTGGCAACTTGACAAAAGAGAAAACAAAAAACAGATTAATTTAGTAAACAAACGGAGTCTCCTTTTATCGACACAAGTTTTAATAGGTCAACCTAATACAGTTTAATTAGAAAACTCTCTTTTCATAAATAACAAACAATACAAAATTTATTGCACATAAATGAAATGGACTTGAATTTATTACAAGATTGGTACTGTTAAAAATCATGCCAGGAGGAATGTAATTGAAACAAAATAAACACTCCACAATCCCAGACTGGGTTAAAATTTGCACTATCTTTGTGCATTTACTAATTGTTGAAGTCAATAAAAATTTGAATTGGAAGCAAAGTTAATCAAAGTGGTGGTAGGAATTTGCGTTTCAGGATACTGCAAGACCGATAAACTCTCGCCTCCAGAATGCTGTACCGCCGGTTTTGTACCCTCATGGTTCTCTTGAAAAACAAAGTATGTGGAATGTTATTCACTTCATCTAAAAGCCAGAACTTACGTCAAAACTTCACCATTAGGTAACTGTTTCGTATCTTTTAGCGTTGCTTTTGAAGTTAATCCTTTTTAAAGAAGTTCATATCTGTTCAAGAGTGAATAACTTATGTTTAAAATTTTTTTTTAAAAAAAAAAATTAGTTTATTTTTTTTATTTTTTTTATTTTTTGCAAAAATTCGATTTTTGTGTGCCGCAGTAAAACTGGAGTTATCCTCTCGATTGAAATAAGCAATTGAGATGAAACAAAAATCCTGGAAAGGCCTGGTCTTTTCTATGGGATGTGATGTACAAAACAAACTTACTAATTTTGAGTATATAATATGAAAAATCGGTTTTTGATTGGTTACCCTTTTTTTTGAGAACAGGCTGTTTTCAATACTATGGTTAGCCGTCACTCCCGCCAAATGTTATATGTATTTTTAATAGTTATTGTGATATAAATTAGAGCATATTTTGGGCATGTTTCGTTGTCACAGAATAAAACGAAAAGAACGACAGAATATTCTAAAATGACATTGTTAAAATAAAGGGATCAGATTATTGGAATAGTCTCGTTCATATCATGCATAAAGTCTAAATAGCATTTCTAAATTAACTAGATTGTTTTAAAAATTGGTAATATTGACATATATACACGTGTCATTGGAGTTGAAGCTATTTTAATTAGTGCCCTTTCTTTTAAATCTGCCAAAGAACTGAATCAGTGGTATGAAAAGTTTTTTACCCGTTATATTCGCTGACTGAGTAAATTTGAAAAGAAAAACTGCGCGTTCTGGGACGTTCACATAGCCACTCTATAATTGAATCCACATCTGATTCTGCATCACTGATGTAAGGATGTGTATTTTGGTCCTTTCCAGTTAGTCGAAGCCCATAAACAGATGAAGCAATCTTAGGATTGTTACCGTTTCCAAACGTAACATGCTCGCGATCAATCTTTATCTGGAAAGTTAGTAGTGAACTGAGACTTCATCACCAAGCCTTGCTTCTATGATACAAAGACGTTCGAACTCATTCGGGATTATTGCAGGTGGATATCTGGAGAGTTATATGAATGAATCAAAAATATTTTTTTGTTCTTTTGGTTTTGTGTTTTTTTCAATTTCACCCAAAAAGTCAAAAACATCATTAGTCGCACCTCCTTCATCATAATCGTCATTAATCATCCTTATCATTATCATCATCATATTCATCATCTCATCATCAGCATCATCATCATCATATCATCATTATCATCATCATCATAATCATCGTCGTCGTCTGGTTCGCCACTATCATCAAATTAATCATCATCGTCATTCGTAATCTTGAATATCCTTACTGGACAATAATGCTCATCAGCCCCCCCGCTTCGTATGACAAGTCGATAACATCATCACAAAGTACGCAAGGATTTGTACACACCATCCATCACCACAATCAAAATCCGCTGTAGGCAAATTCTAAGAGAAAAGAGACAATAAACTTCTGTACAATACGTGGATCCTGGGTTTCCTACCGGAATCTTTTTTAACGAAATTCCTATCCCACAATGAACAAACGATGTACGAGTAGATTAAATAAATAGCGCATATATATCTATGGTCTTTTGTGTCATACGGTCATTTCTCTGTCATAACTCTGCGAAAACCGTTGCTTGTACATACATTTTACCAGTAACGAGTACTCTTTGATGCTTGTAAATTTTTGAGCCACAAAATGTTAGCGTAGTGTTTAAAGGAGGGCACATAAACCGAGAGCGTCCTGAGTGATGCATATCTACTCGTACATCGTTGGGATAGGAATTTCGGTAAAAAACTTGATTATGGTGGAAACCCAGGATCCACGTATTGCCAATTCACCCTTGCACGGTTCGCTATTTTTGCAGAGCGTAGAGCCTCCAATGCATTAGATAAGAGGGTGGGGTGTTATATAACAATGCATTCATCTATTGCAAGGGGTCCAGTGGTTCTGTTTTTAGAGAGAATCGAACGTATTCGAACTATTGCCGTAAAGCTCCCATTCATGTTGCTACAAGGTCGGAGGCTCTCCCCGCAAATGGCGAATCAGTGCAAAGGCGAAGTGCTATTTACCAAAAAAATGCGTTTGAAAAGTACGATTACTAATTACCGGTGCACTTACAAACTCTTCCACCCCGGGTCTAAAAGGAAAGGAGAGGGCATTAAAATAGGGAAGAAAGAAGGACCTTTGGAGGGCTGAAAGAGGGTTGTGATGCAAGTTTATTCCGTAAAGTCTGAGTGAATCATCAGGCTAACTAGTGACCCAGGGTCGTAATTGTCACAACCCTGAAATAAAGCTTCAATTGCAGCCCACCGGAGCTTGCCCTTGGACCCCGTCGGGGCCTTATAAAGTGGCCCCTGGATCCCTGCCAGTTGGGTTTTGATCATCCCATTCTGAAATGAATAGGTTTACCTAAACAACAGAGATTACGAAGCAAGATGCAATGGATTGTTTGCAGCGTACAGCGTCTGGTACGATACCGTTATGTATACTCGATTCATCTGAAGTGAGTTGAGGGGGGGTGGTGTTGGGGGGGGGGGGGGTTGTTGGGGCCCCCGAACCTTCTGCGGATGGTGAAAAATTCAATGGGCGCAGGACTTCTGTTAATCATGTTATTGTGAGCAATGTTAAGACCTGAAATACACTATTAGTGCGTTTCAATACATGGATGAAATGTCTTCAGTGGCAGGTGAGTGAGTAAATGACTGGAGTGTCCTCCAAGATAATCGGTGTGGCACCTACATTTTCCGGTAGAGCTAGGTTGACCCCGCTCCGACTTAATGAATAGGTCCAACCTCCAGGGGGACGAAAACGTATGAACGCGAATCGACTATAATTCATCGATTCCCTCGACTGATCGAGAAGCAGTAATCGTTATTCAATACAATATAATGTATATCCCCAAGATTGAGTTTGGCGGGCTATTTTTAAATCAATGATGCTCACACGTGCGTGTGGTTGTCAAAACATTTGGAAACACAGTTTAGTACTCAATGACGTGGTATATAAGCCATGGATAACTTAAAAGGACCTCAATTTTGTACACTCATCTGTTGACTATAGGTAGAATTTACTTAAATTTTATAGTATTAATGAAATAAACCGGTCCCCAAAAACTAAGTCCCCCTCGTGGAGACCAGATTTTGTCATGTAAAACTCACTTTGATGGGTGTATTTCTTCCATTAAATAATTTATGTTTACAGTAAACATTTTCCCATGTAATCAGTCATCTTGTGAAAGGGTAATCTTTTCTAACAACAAGCATTTGGGTAAAATGATGTTTCAAAAACGGCCAAAAAAGTTGACACATTTTAAATGTTGGCAAGTTATTGCCAAATAATGTGAAATGGACCTTTAATTGGTCCAAATGCATAAACAATTAAAATGCACTGCCAAATATTTCAGACCGTGTAATCCCGATTACATAATGCGTTTCGTAATGATGAGGGCAAGAAGTGATTACAGGTTATGGGGTCATGAAAAGAAAAGGATAATGCTTATGAATTGATTCAGGTGTGAGCTTCAAAAGAGAAGCTAAATTAATGAATGCTTTAGGAATGAAATTATTGATGATTGATGAAAAAAACAAAAAAAAAAAAAAAAAAAAAAAAAAAAAAAAAAATTGGCAAATGTTGCAAGAAATCTTCATGACACAATTGGCAATGTGATTTCTCCTTGAATGGGTTGTTAAAATGAGTTAGAACGAGCGAGCTGCACTGTATTTCTGGAAGAAGGGGGTTCTTGTAAAAAGAGATTGCAAGGAGAATGCAGCTAGTGAGGTCAAAGATTTGCATCGTCATGGGAGACCCCGACTGTAAGACAGGACAGTCCATCTTAACATGGCATAACCCGGCGGCAAGATACCGGTTAGTAATTAAAATAAAGGAATAAACATTTGCATAATCATTTGCGATACACAATTGATTACGCCCAAATAAGTTAATAAAAATAAGGACTCGTCTAACTATTCTTCTTTTTCAACTCGTCAAATTAGAGGCGTTTTACAAAGAAGAAGAGGGCAACCGAGAAACGTAATGTTTCTCCAGGAGGAACAGACTCATGAATATGGCCTACATTGACACGGAGACCAAGAAAAATGGTGAAGTTGAACAAAGAAGGGAAATGAATCGTTATGTTAAATGAAACCCAGTTTGAAAAATGCGCCTCAACTAAACTGAAGCAGACTTAAAGAATGAACTTGTTGTCATGTTTGTAAACATGTTGGCCCTTAGAATGTTGAAAGTGCAACGTTTTTGGGTCGGTTTGAAACATATTTTTACCAAATGCTTGTGTTAGAAAAAGCATACATTTCAACAAATGATGAAACTGTATTACATGGAAAAATGACCTGTAAACAATAAATACTTGATGCGATTGAAATATACACATCAAAGTGAGTTTTTTCATGACAAAGTTGGTCTCATCACAGAGGGGGACTTTTTTTTGGTGACCCGTTTAGAGGCTAGGCGATAATAGATCGTGAGGGCGACTATAGCAGGGATGCCACACCAACATCAAGCTCAAGAGAAATCAGCTTTTTCTACCTCTCTGGCGGATTTTGAGACAAATTTTTCTACAGTAATTAGTGGTATACTGCAGTGACAATAACTATCGTCATTTCTATCAGCTGTGATACCATACTTTGGAAATTAATGTAATTTTATTCATTTCTATTACATTCTGTGTGAATAGTACTGTGAATAGACTTAAACAGTATCCTGATTTGATCAATATTGAGAAGAACGATTCTGGAGATTTTGGCCCGAAATCATGCTCCAGGAGCATAGATTGTCAACTAGTTCATCGGGGCGCTGCACCAGTTTGGAGTCACAGTGTACATTACACAAGATGGAACTGTCGATTCTGAATGTGATGCAATGAGACTGGTTAGTGGTTGCCTTTTGGCGCGCCTGTTAGAAATCTTCCAATTCTGTCTGCATAGCTCCTGCAAACCTAGGAGGAACCTTCAGACGATCAAGCTCGCCAAGGAATGTGATGAACCTGGTAGCCTAATCCCCACCAACACCCTTTGATTTGAGGATCAGAGAATTCCAAGGAAGCACTTGCTACCCAATCCATGACAGCAGTCACAGTATCCTATCGATCATCCTGTGTACAATGACAGATGGATATGAGCAATGGTCATCCTCTTACTTTGAACCTAAAAGTAAACTTATCCGTCCCGATGGGTCGTCCAGGGGGCTTATCCTCTTAAGCAACCACACTAGAGAGAAAGACACAACTTAAGGAGAGGGAAGGGAGAGGACAAGATATGGGTACAAAATAAACAGACTCAGGAACTGGCGTTGGTGCACAAAACTTCCTTCACAAGATCGGAGTAGAATTTTCACCAAACTGCGTTTGTGGGACAGCCACAAAACCATAGCCACATAATTAGATGACAGTGAGGTTTACAAGTCCCCAAGCGGAATCC
>JAMKCH010016455.1:0-23929 GCA_023653785.1 Ophioderma brevispina
TGCCAAAACATTGTTTCATCAAATTGCATAGAAACCTATATGGGAATCCTGATGAAGTGAGCCCTCTTTTGAGGAAATCTGAACGTGTCTACCGGGGATCATTCATTCATCATGTATTCAACATGTTCAACTCAAGAAAAAACTCAACTTTCTCAAAGTCATATTTGACAACTCATGTCATGAACTTGAACAACTTCAACAAGATTAAAAACTGAAATCGGGCCACACACACATGATAAAACACATCACGTATTATGAATCCTTCACATGTTAACAAACCTGAAATCTATGAGACCAGAAGAACTCTTTGAAATCAAACTGAATCACAATTTCAGCTTTTACATACAGTCACAGAATTGACAGTCAGTGCAAAATTCC
Organism: Ophioderma brevispina; assembly: GCA_023653785.1. Taxonomy (NCBI): domain Eukaryota; kingdom Metazoa; phylum Echinodermata; class Ophiuroidea; order Amphilepidida; family Ophiodermatidae; genus Ophioderma; species Ophioderma brevispina. Next base: position 379 of record JAMKCH010016455.1, read on the forward strand.
ACAGCATTTACTGCAACCACTGCTGCAACTGGCGCAGACAAAACAATAGAGGGCAGGCTAACTACAGTGTTTAAAAATTACTTTCAGTGTTTAGAACTTTTTTTGTTGCATCCCAATTTTCCCCAAACCTATTCCTCAATTAACATTTGAGGCCTACAGATGCATTTGTAATAATAAAACCGTAACACTGAAAATATATAAAACCACCCATGCACTCTTTCGGTCTTAAAAAAAATGTTATGATTCTGTTTTGGGGAAACATTGTTTCTATAACAAAGTGAAGTAGTTCTTCATTGGAAAATCAAAACAAAGTGATCTGTTGTAGTCCTTTTTGGACTTCTACTAATCAATTTATCGTGAAGAAAACAACAAATCCAGAGCTAATGGCAGAGGAACAGAAAGGAGGTGGTTCCCTTGATCAGGAAATTGAAAAACTCACGGGTAAGCCAAATATTGAAAAGAAAAGCTACTTTCAAGTTCAACAAGGTTGCCAGTGTCACAGTGACTGCACCAAATTGGCAAACCATGCAAATTTTGCATGAATTGAATGAAAGTGTTTTTTATTTTTTTATTATAATTTATAGTATAGTTTGAGTAAGAATTTTTTGGCCATGGCGTACGCGCACATTGCTTGAAGTGCGTCTACATGCAACCCAGTGGTCCTTCGTTTTGGTGGGGAAGCGGGCGTACCTATAGTTTGAGTAATAATTCTTGGCCATGGCGTATGCGCGTGTTACTTGTTGCATGAACTGCGTCTACGTGTAAGCCAGTGCAGTGGTGCGCCGTTTTGGCAGGGAAGCGGGCGTACTTAGTAACTTGGCCAAGAAATTATTACTCCAACTATAGGCTATACAGATCGAATCTGTGTTACTTACAGTGGGATTAATATTAAGGACAGGAGATACGCACACTTTATGTAAGCGCAACAAGGAAAGAATTTAGTATTCTAATTTCTGCCACAGGCTACGAATTCGGCAACGTTAACGGAATAAACCGCATGTTAAAGGTGTCAAATTTTAAGTGGTGGCAGAATACAAATTCATCCCGCGCAACAAGCTACGTGGAGGTTCAGCGCATTCTTCGACCATGGAGTTATTATAGTAAACTGGAGTGGAAACTCACTGGTAACCTATTGTACCACAGCGCGTTTCTTTTTTTTTTTTTTTCTTTTTTTTTTTTTTTTTTTTGAGTGTTAATGGGCGACTATTGTCCGGAAAACTAAACTCAAGTGGTTTGGTTTGGTTCGGCGTTCTGGTCTGGTTACTACCCAAACCCTAAAAGGCGGCAAAACGGGTAGGGAGGGGCACTTCAATGGCGACTTGGTTGGTTTCTTTATTTCTTGGCTGGATAGTTATGTGTTTCTTAGCTTCCGTTTTGAATTTCTTGCTTATCCTCATGTTGGTGTTGTAATTTGGTAGTGAGTTCCAGTCTACCAATTGTCCTTGGTATAAATGAGACTTTTTTTTAGACAATTTTATGTGTGTGATCTGAGTAAATTGACTATGGTCGAGAAGAATCGCGTGACCGGGCGGCAATATCTTTGTAACGTATGGCGAGGCGACCTTAAGGAGTGCTCATGAAAGATGTTTTTCTTGTCACTTTCCGTGTGAGTTCTAAAGTATCCCATCCGAGTTCTTCCTTCATTGCTGTTACGCTACTGACCTTCCGTAATACCCCATTACAAATCGGGCACTTCTTTTTGTACGCTTCCAAATCTGTAGAGTTTCCTTAGTGTGTGGGTACCATATGGAACTACCCATATTCCCATACAGGGGCGGACTAGCGTTTGGTACGCTAGATTTTAAAATCTGTTGCATGAGTACAGGATTTCCGCCGGACAAACCCAGAGTTCGATTTGCTTTGATCTTATTTTTGTGAAGATGTGAATTCCAAGTCAGAGTTGATGTAATTGTAATGTCCTAAGTATGGATATTCGTTTGTATCAGCCAATGTAGTATTATGTAATGTGTAATAGATATGTATGGAGACTAATTGAAGTTATTCTTAAACAAACATTCTGTGCAGGTGAACATCATCTGCCATCTACCTTGCCAAGCTGGTCAAACTTATCTAGGTCATTTGGCAATATGCCAGCATCCTCAGGACCGACTATGACTCTATTTATGATATAGTCGTCAGCAAATAATTTTGAGCTAGATTTAATATTGCTCGGCAGATCATTTATAAAGACGATAAAGCTGTAGTCCTGTGCACTGCTGCCCTGTGGAGACACTAGATCAAACATCCGCCCACTGAGAACATTTACCGTCAATAACAACGCGGGGTTTTGCGCTTGTCAGAAATGCTCGTCCATTTTAACGCTTGCCACGTATCCCATACGATTTAACTTAGTAAAAGCCTGGTGGGGAAACCTTATCAAAAGCTTTCGCAAAATCCATTATGATCACGTCGACCTGTTTTCTTTGGTCGACTTGAGACACAATCTCATGAGGGTATTAAGTTGCGTCTCGCATGAATGTTTTTTGCGAAAGCCATGTTGATTTTCCCATATGATGTTATACTTATCCAGATGGTTCATTTACATGAGACTTAAAATGTGTGCTGAACACTTTGCTACAGACAGATGTGAGATTTACTGAACGGAAGTTGCTGGGTTGGTCCTATCGCCTTTTTATAAATAGGAGTGATATTTGAAAGCAACCAATCTGCTGGGACTACGCCAGTGTCAAATGAGTGCTGAAATATATTGAGTGCCGGCCTATTTTCATTTGCGTAATTTTAGATTTTGGGCGACCACCCCATCTGGCCTGAGGCTTTGTTTGAATTCATCTCTAATGCCGTCTTCCTCAAAGACAATTTCAGGCATAGATGGAACATCGCTTTCAGGATCAGTGGGGATTTTTCCAAATTTTCAATAGTAAATGCGTTGAATTGGTTACTAATAATTCGGCCTTATGCAGGTATCCATCAATAAGCTTACCATTAGTAGGGTCTTTAAGAAGCAGAAAAATACTAGTGTTGTCATTTCGGAGTGATTTTATCAAGCTAAACTCTGCGTGTAGTGCCAAACATCTTTTCACGTAATATATCCCATATGATGTCTCGTTTCTTTTTTTAACCATTTTACGCACGGCGTAAAAATGGTTCTAGTCCTCCTGGGTTTGTTTCGCTTTACTGCCCTATATAAGCCCTTGCTACGTCTTTGATGACGTTTGATTTTGGGGGAAATCCACGGCATGTTTTGTTTGTTTTTGCATTTAGATGGAAACATGATTTTCATTTGGAAACGTAACCCATGTTTGAAATCAATCCAAAGACTCTTTGCATCAACAAGAGATAGTCCCTCTTTGAAAAATCATTGCTATTTCCAAGGCATAAGGACTTTAAACCCTAATATTTGCTTTCTGATATTGAAACACCTTCCTTGGGGGTTGTTTTGAGTTTTAAAACCTAAATCAATCTCAACAGCTGGAATACCATCCTGGTCATGAGGCTGGCACAGTGGTAGTTTTAACATTAACACGGCCGAGAGGCATTGAAAGCCAACTGTGAAACGTGGTACCGGTCGGAAAATGCGTTCGTTGCATCTGGGCGTCAACAACTATTTTGTCGCGCAACTGACTCTCATTGCGTTTCATTGCATCTGGGACGTCTTCCGGAGATGACGCGATGCGTTTCGTTGCATCTGGGCCGTCTTCCCGGAGAATGAAGCGATGCGTTTCGTTGATCTTGGGCCGTCTTCCCGGATGATGACGCGATGCGTTTGATTGTCATCTCAGGCGGTATAGACTGGAAATGATGCGATGCTGTTCGCTGCATTTGGGCCGTCTTGGGCCCGCAGAAGCGGCAATGGTTTCATCAGGCGGGTGACACCTTGTACAAATGCCCATAGCCAATTTCGATTTCGATGGTGATAGCGCCACCATTTTCGATAAGCTATTGGGTTAATTATGCCTAAACGTATTATGACGTAAACCGAGCATGAAGTAGCATAATAGCGCCACGCACGACTATGATGTAGCGTAATAGCGCCTCTCACGACTGACGAACTATAAGCTACAAACTTCATGCAGATCAGGTGTTATGTATTATTATTTATTTATTTATTACCCTGTTTTTATTGCATTTTCACGCGATGTTTTTCGTTGCACCTGGGCAGTCTTTCCGGAAATGGCGCGATGTTTTTCGGTGATTTGGCCGGTCTTCCGGGAAAAATGGCGCGTTGTTTTTAGTTGCATCTGGGCTGTCTTCAGGGAAAATGGCGCGCTGTGTTTCGGTGCATTCTGGGCCGTTATGACTTTACGCTCCTAATTCCTGTGGCGGGAAAGACGGCCGAGATGCAATGAAACGGCCGAGATGCAAAATTTGGCTCTCGTTGCATCTGGGCGTTAAAAATAAAAATAGATTGCTTTTGCTTGCATTTGGGCGTCAGGCCGGCAAACGGACCCGGTCCTTGGTTAGTGGGGTGAAGAAAAGATCTAAAATCTATTCCTCCACGTGTGGGGATATCAATGATCTGTTCAAAACAAAAGTCTGAAGCCATTCTGATCTTCCTTACAAATCCACGGTTGCGAGCAAACGGCGTAATACACTGCGACTCCCAATTTACTCCACCTATTAAAATTCTCCGGCAGCCAAAAATTGGTATGGTGGATATTTGCTTTTATTTAGGGAACCCTCAGCATCTTTAAATACGCCATGTCAGAGCGAGGTGGCTATAGTAAGCCCCAACAATAATTGGTTTGCAATTTACCAACTCAATTTGCACCCATATTAGTTCACAGTCAAACCTCTAGGTCAACCCTGCGAAAACAAACAAATCTTTCTTAGTGCGATTCAAGACCCCTCCATGCGCTGGCCCTGTTCACTGATTTTCTATCTTTTCTGATGACCGAATAATTTTTGGAAAAATCTCACTGCTAGTATCGAATCTTTGAGCCGGTCTCAGTACCCACTACCAGGTCGGCCTTCATGTGTTTCCAGGCAAACTGCTATTTCCGCAGCTTTTTCTTTCAAACTTTGGAATTATACCCAGAAATTAAGTGGTCTTGAGGCCCTTCTTTGTGACTTTTATGTGGTTTAGGTTTATGTGTCTCGCCGGGTGTCCTTCCTGTTGGGTTACTCGCTCCAGTGTATGTGTACGTATGGTTTGAAGTGATTCGAGAGATCGGTATTCACATCGAAATCGCTGACCCGGACACAAGCAATTATTTTTTAGCAATGACGAGAATGTGCATATGATTTTAACATAATTAAGATCAACGAAGAGCACTGAATGCTATTCTGATGAAATTTATGAGCAACCATGGCACGATCTGTAGGTGAAATGCGTAACTTCCCTAGATTTTGTATCACCTCTCGACATTAGTTGGAATATCACAGCACGACGTGCAGATCAAGCCATGGCCCTAGTCCCAATAAATTGGGACTGGGTAAGAGCCAAAATAGTCATCATCAAAGGTGAAAATTTCAAATTGCTTGTATGAGAGAATATTGTCATGGTTTGAGTAGAGTAATTAATTGAAGTTCATGGATCAAAACTGTTTCGGTAAAAAATAGCGTCGTTGGGAGATCTAAACAATTAAAGATGAAATGGCGCCCTCTCGATGTAGTGGGACGGAATTGAAAAAAGTGATATAATTAAATAATAATAAGAGGTAACCACAAAATGTTGTTGATATATAGGAGGACATAGTAGATAATTTTGATACCCAAAAATATGTGCCCTGGTTCTAGAAATTAAAAAATGCAAAAAACAATAAAATATCCGTCCCGCCACATTTGTGAGGGTTTTTAAGGGGCATCTACCCTCATTTTGAGGGGTTATGTTGAAAAGAAGGGTAGAAGTAGTTTAAATGTGGAAGTTGGCTTGTTATATATTATTACAAGCATATTAACTGAGGTTTCAGAAAATCATATTATTTATAAATTTCGATACTCATATGCAAATTAGCTGGGACGTCAAAGGTCCAAGTGTGAATTTGGGTAAAGCAAAAATTGCACATTTGCCCCCAAAATTAGTACTAATAGGTCTTTTACCAGTGTCTGCTATCCAGGTAAGTTACATGGGATAAGCTGTGCAACCTAATGCGGAGACATTTTCAATTTTATCAGCGGTTGCCATGGCAACCGATTTATTGAAAATTCAATTTTTCTGCGGATTGACTTTGAAGGCTTATAAATCAAAAAGTAAGACAGATATTAAAAACATCCTCCCATTAAGTGTAGAGCATTATAAAACCTACACTTGTGCCAATTTGGTGGTCATACACCTTCGGAAGTGGCCAAAAATGTGTGGGCAAAATTTCCAGTAGAAAATGCCAAAAAGATTAGGCAATTAAGTTCTAGAAAACTTAAGTAATTTTATTTATAAAATGTATTGCAGTTTTGATGTGAAAATGTCAAATTTATTATCTACAATAATTATGCTAAATTATAAATACAAAAGTAGGAATAATCAAGACTAACTAGCCAAAATTAATTTATTTGCATTTTCTTAAATATCACTGCTTGAAAAACCATAAGATAAAAGTAACTACAGCTGCTTGACAAAACAATAAGAAACATAGAAATAGTAATTACTTGCGTGGTACAATGAACTTTGAAACCTGTAGCATCGGAACGGAATGTCAGATTTCACCAATAAAAGTAAAATAGAGCTGGAAATAGTGAGAATTCAGGAAATTAAGAAAACTCAGAAATTCTTGTCCACACAAACATTGAGGGTAGATGCCCCCTAAGTTCACGAAACAAACAAAAAAATATAAATTTCAGCAAAACATGGCAGACCATCAAAAGCTTAGGGAAACTCATATTCACAAAAGAAATCACAGTTTTATACATTATATGATTGACGATGGTTTTTATGTTTTTGAGTTAAATTTGTGGTGGGACGAAAGCAATTGTGGTGGGACGGAATAAGACATGGAGGGCCTGAATTTGCAGTTATCAGGGAGTTTTTAGATTTTTTAATGTAATTCAAAACGAGCTCAGATTTAGGGAAAGAAACTGATTCACTCTGGCCCTAAATCAGTTTTCAAAATCTAGAATCACCTTGATTGTAAAACTTTTATTCATTCTTTGAGCACTAATCGTATGATGATGAGTAGACCCACAAGGTGATCAAGATATGCCTGGAACATCAGGAACTTCTTCAGTGTCTCAGAAAATGGACTGGGGTAAAGGGGATTGGGTCCAGGTATTTTATGACAATGAAGTTTTTCCAGAGGTGGTGGTTGAGATGATTGGACCATAACCAATGTTCAGGCCAAGGCAAGTTGGGGGGGGGGGTTAATGGAGTGGCCAGGAGAACCAAGGCGAATGGACAAGTAGGACCCTCAGTATGTTTTGAAACGATTCCACCTCCCCATTCCAGTGGGACAATTGAGGTTAAAGGTTACATCATCTATGTTACCTGAGCAATGTGGGACATTATAGGCAAATCTGCCTAGGAAAAATCGTGCCTAGAAAAAAAATTAAGTGTTCTAATTAAGAAAATTTGTAAAATTCAAAATATCAGTAACAATGGGTAACTGATTTTGTTTGAAGTAATAATCCCTTGTAACTTGGGTGAAATACATAGTCGATGACCTAAGGTGTAATTATTCACTTAAATTAGTTTCAAGACAATTTGTTCCAAAGTTTTGACACTTAACAATAACCAATAGTAATGCGCGACAAAATTCCGTCCCACCACATCCCGTCCCACCACCTAGACCACAATTTTTTTAAACAAATGCTATGTGAAATTGTGGGAGTCTCTTTTTTCATTCTTGCATGTTAATTTGGGATAGTTGGACGTCATCAGTGGTAAAAATTTAATTCATATTCCTTTGTACTTTTGATAAAAATTACAGAAACGTTTGGTGTTAACAAATTATGTGTAGCTATCGTTCCGTCCACCACATAGTAATTTACGGGCCATGGAAACTCTCTACATCCTTTGATTCTTTTGTTGTTGTTTATGTAGTGTAATAAACTTGTTCTCACAAACATTAATTAGGATCCATTAAAACAACAAACTAGGGAGATGCAAATGAAAAAGTGCTATCAAATTCCGTCCAGCCACAAAACGGTATTTTGGCTTGACCGACTTCACAGACTTCTTTAACAGTGAGCCTTTAACAGTTCTATGGTGAAGTCCAAAAACAATGGTGTTATCAGCTATGACATTTTTTGTGTAGACTTTCAAATTTCAACCCCTGACAACATGTCACCTCCAATTTCATATAACACCGGTGCTTGCACTAAACACTCTTCCACCTTTATCACCAGTAATATCCAATTTAATCAGTGAATACAAGCGAAAGCTGTAATAAAGCCCTTGGCAACTACAAAATCAGATATACTGAGTCACTGGTCAGAATCTTAAGTACAAGTCTTTAAATTTGCATTTAAATTTCACTTCATAAACGTGATGAAGATATTTACAACAGATCCTGTGTGATAACACTCTAAGGAACTAATTTCAAGGTGAATCAGCATTCATTAATTCGCATGAAGCTGAAAAATTTGGAGAATTGTGAGACAAAAATTGTCATACATGTATATAAGTACACACTATATTGGCATGACTCCTCCATTGATTAAAGTTAAGGGCATTATGATAATGTACCTAAGGAGGAAGTAATGTCAGCAGGAAGAGCCATGGCCCAGTGTTAAAAAAATGCTGAGCGATGACCCCAGGGCTGAAAATTTGTTACTTTCAATCATAGTCATTGGGACCACTTTATCACCATCGTCCATTTTTTTCGTAGGTTGCAAATATCTTTTGATTTTAAACAATTTATCGTAATAGGCTAAAGGTTCTGTTGAATAAAAATTCACACCGACGGGCAGCCAGTCTAATGCATGTTCGGGGGAATAGCCATGAGTCTGGTGTGTTTTTTCGATTTTCAAATCCACAAAAAAATACGAAAATGCATATTTGAGCAATTATACCAACGTTATCAGTTATTTCGATGTCAAATCTCGGTTTGTAATTTTTAAAGGATTTTAAAAACTTTGACTTATGTACGGTGTATTTCTTTTGGTGTACAAATGAAGAATGTTGTTTGGACCAGTGCCATTTTGATACATGGGGTGAAATAGCACTGCTCAGTCAGAAAATTAAAAAAAATGAATTCAAAGGTTGTACAATCGTCTTTATCCATATTTAACTCAAACAAAACAATTGTGACAGCAGATAGATAAAAAATCTGATAACTGCAATGAGATGCATGTATGTGGGGTTAAGCAGGCCTTTACCCGTATCGGCGGATCCTTCAACCAGGCTGCTATCAGAATAGGCGATTCCATGAAAATTATCGCAGATTGTTCAGTAAGGCTGTGATTCAAAATGGGGATTTTACTTTATCAATTAGCGGCAGAGTTTTACCAAAATTTAGCAACGTAAAAGCATAGCCAATTTTATTTTACAGGGAAAATCCATTCATAAATTGAGTATGGCCAAATTCGTTCTGAACGAAATCATGAAGTTTGCGGGTCAATATGAATATGTTGGTAACACAGTTTTGTTTACATTTTCTCTGTTTTATTTAACATTTCAAGTTATTTAATGGGACAACGGGATCTTCCCGCTCCCAAAACTTGCATTTTATGCCTATCCCGCGTTTCGTAGGCCACCATGGGAATTACAACTCCATATGGCCCGGCGTCATTCCCATGTGCATTAATCATATTTTGGTGGGAACTCAATTAACCAAATCGCCATATACTCAGCTGTCCGGCATTGTTCGTAAGTAATTGAACACACACCAATCAAGAAGGGTAAACATCTGTCTTTTCTTTTAAAATAAAAATATAATGCAACAACTGGCAATTTCTATTAATACAATTGTTCTTATTAATTGGCGATTACACCAAAAGTAACAATGAAATTCGCAAAATAGCTTAGCGGTAGAAAACCTCACACGAGTTCTGAGTTCGGGTATCTTTGGAAAGCTGCCAAATTGAGCCGTCACGCATGGTAATTTTCACGTAGTGTATACAGAACCAGGCTCATAAGGTGAGTTGGTTTTTTGTCTGGAGCTCTTACGACAAGTTCCCTGTTTCAAAGAGCGGTTCAGGAGGGTACTCCATACTATCTCATTACCATATCGACTAGTGATGTCCGATCTTACGTTGTACGGATCGGCCGCGACCGATCTTTTTCGTAAACCATCTGGGCCCGATCCGATCCGATACCGAATTAGTTTTGGAATGACCACGTGTAAGGAATTTTCCATATCAATAATACCACTATACATGTAAGGAAGTCCTCTTGCTTTACTCGCTATTCCATGACAATATATTTCAATGAACAAAGCATATACCCATGATAAAGTTTACTTCTTGTAATAACCACCATATGCCGTGCGCTAAGAAAAGATTTTTAGAACATAACGGAGAGGTTTCTTAATGAACTTAATGTTTATACTTTGTTTGAACGCCAGAATGTTTTATAAGTACTTGTGCTTTATGCCATGCGTTGCGGTCATCAAATCTGATCGTTAAGAAGGGAGATTTTCCGATCACGATACCGATCACTAATATCGGTACCGATATAAAAACCGATCGGATCGTACAAATCCCTAATAATCAGACGCCAAGCCACTTGAGCATTAAGCCGAACCGCGCTGTTGGTTAAAGCTGCCGACATGACGACACATATAGGCGTGAAGTGGTGTGTTAGCTTTGACTACTGAAAGGGTCCATTGAAATTTGATGGAAATTTAAGTTTCTATCCAGTTTACTATATAACTCCATGCTGACCAATTGCGCGTCGTGAAAAGAGGTGCGATGTTCCCCCCTGCTCACCCGTCCACGTCTCATGTATGTTCTATTCTGTCCAAACAATTTTATTACTCAACTGTAGTGCCTAGTGGGATATGGGGATTAAATCACATCCAACTACAGTTTTCTGCAGAGGAATCATTCATGCATGGCCAGCGTATTAGACACCTGCCCTGTACATAACCGCGTCAGCGAAAAGACACAGCCTAGGGCTTGTCTACTCATCCGGGTTACTTGCCGGTGCGTAGCCTTTATCATCGGCCCTCGTGGGCAGTATCACGTCGCGACACACAACACTGTTGCGGACTTCAATAACTCTGAATCTTCTTAGTGCACCGACCAGCCTGGTCATCGGAGGTGCTTATAAAAAAGCAAATGTGTGTCTCTAAGAAGCCGTTTGCGTTTGGCACCCCTTATGACCATTTCTTTGAATTTTGTAGCATGCAGTTGAAAACGAATAGGCCATTCTAAAATGGGCATGTTATTCCTAACTAGCAGCTTTACCATTCCAAGTCTCCCAGTATCATGCGGGGTAAAAATAGATGGCACATTTTACACCAATTTAACAGGCGACCTATGGCAATCCCACCACAAAATGGGGGCAATTCCAACGTCATGGAAGTCACATTGTGCCCACCCTCTATATTCAAAACGTATTCCAACATACTTGAAAGCTAAGGGAAATTTTATTTTATTTTATTTCTGGTACTGATAGTTGAACATATATGTTTAACAAGAAACATCAAACATCTAGAAAGCTCTAGTTCATTAACAGCATAGCTTCAAAGATCGGCGTCATGAACGTTACGAAAATGGACAAGCAGTTTTTTGGACATTATTTAAACCAAAAACTCTCTGAAGTTGCAATCTCAAGTTCAGTATTCTGTTAGTATGTTAACTATGGTAACCCTTATTTACAACTTTGACTTTAAAATAAAGGAAAGCACCTTCTTATAATATAGAAATCTTCCAAATGTATGTCATGGACGTTACATGTGGGTAAATGTCATGACGTTCATAAATTGAATTTTGCAAATTCGCTCATATGCAAATTGATACCATAGGTAATGTGCTTATTGCATTGCTCATCATTTTGTTTAATGCCATAGAATCTATTTTTGAGTTTACATGATGTTTGAATAGTGGTATATTTAAAATAACAATTTGGTCAAACCTGGGTACTAGGGCGCTTTTTCTATGTTTTTTTCACACACGCATTTTGAAAAAAAACTACGCTTACATATAACCACTGTAAAGATAAACGAATAATGTGACATTCCTCATAAATTTGAGCATCTTAACTTTATTAGTTTGCCTGTAACACTCATTTTGAACTATTTCATATGTGCCCATTGAAAAGCCACAGGGTTCAATGACCTTTTCCCTGTACAAATCAATGGGTATTTCCAAGAAATAAACTTGAGGCCTACTCACAAACTAGGTGATAGAAGGGTGAAACAACTTCTTGACAGGTAAAACTTATGATAATCTTTTTTTCCAGTTGTTACCCTTTGAATGGTAGCGTATTTAAAAAAGTTGCGAAAATGATGTAAAGCGCCTCATCGCCCCAAAAAAAATTTTTTTTTTTTTTGTTTGACCTAATGGTCATTTTAAGAATTCTAATTATCAAAATGTCATGAAAACTTCAAAAACAGCGTTCTCTGACAGCAAAACACATAATTTTTTAAAAACATTACCATAACAAACCTCCCATATACCACCCATTTCGGTGGGTGTTTAACGTTTAAACGTCCATGACGTACATCCATGACGGTAACATCCATGACGCTCATTAACATATTTCTAATAAAATAGTTGATTATTTTTTTCACCTGTTATAATCTCCATATGTACTTAAACATTTATCCTAGATGATATAATCAATTGCATGGTATGTAGTAACAGGAAAAATATGTATAAAACGTCATGGACGTTACAATACAATTCGTGGAAAATCAGAGGAAAATTTCAACTCCAAAGAGCGCATCCTAGATAACTGCATTTGGTATCTTAAAGTTATAAAAAGTTACCTATCATGTATTAGTTAAGAATGATACATTTCAATCAGTTGGTCAATATTCATAGTCATGACTGAAATTATTTGAAACAGCACCAATTTTAGTAAAAATTGCACAAATCTGTTGTCTTAAATACATTTTTTGCCAAAAACACTAAAAAATAAGAAATTTTTTTTTTTTTTTTTTTAAAAAGTACAGATTTATACAATAAGGTATCTTTCTTCATGTTCAATGTAAATTGTTGCATTAAAATGAATTCTCAATTTTAGGCTCAAGGGGACATTGCCGTGGATCTGGCCCTGCCGTTTATAACTTCCCCGTAACGTCAGCGTAGACATCCCTATACCTACTGCATCTCATGTTGCGGTGTGCATAATCAACACAATGGCGACGATTTATTTACATGAACTGTAATCTGGATTTAATGTTATGGGGACGGTCACAAATGCCATGGCCCCCCAGCTTCAAGTTACAAACATTATTGTTATTTTTTTATCGTCATTTTATCTAACAGGAATGGCCGTGTGGGGGGGGGGGACAATAACTGCAGCAAGAACGACAAGAACGAATACAAAATGAGGTGAGTTTTTTGTTTGAATATCGGTTAAGCCACAATATAAAAGATTAAAGGTAGTAAAAAATTTTGGATTGTTTGTACCTCGAAAATTATGGAAGGAAGCTGTGTCGCCAAGTGATGTGAGCGTTTCTTGGTATGTCATTAATTACCCAGTACAGTAAAAAGGCCTGTCTGTAATGGTCATTCAATAGAAAAATGACCCTACTCTGCTATTTACTGGTAAAAAATGATGGAATTTTCCCAGGAAATGTTGCCTTGCAAAGAAGGAAAAATTGCCGGTGATGCTTACCGGTAAACATCAATAGAAAATATCTGACCATCTGCTGGTTGTGTGAAAAAAAGCGGAAGGGGAAGTTGCTACACACGTAACGTACGCCACACAGAAACTTTTGTTTTTCTTTTTATTGCAGTCAGTCGCAGCATTTACAGCTGATGATGTATCGTTTTGGTTCCAATCATGAAAAGTTGGAAAAGATTTAGTAATCATTATTTAAAGGCCAATCTGTGAGGACCCACAATGCTTAGTAGTTGACCTTATTATTTGACCTTCCCGGTTGTAAATTGAAAGTCGTTTTGATCTATGCAGAGTGACACACGTATTTACGGGGAAAAACCACTTGGCGCAATAGAACACAACCAAGTACATCGTTGCTGTACGTTCAGCGGTAGGTAAATGAAAGGCCATGTAAAATTGCGTCTATTTCAAGAGAAAGAAAACATGAAAATGACCAATTTGATATGTGTGTATGGTGATGATCAAAGTTTAGGGATGAGCTTTTTCTGAAATTTTTACCTTTAAAAAAACGACTGAGAGGCATCATGGGGGATTTTGGTTATTATTTGCCTCGGTAGTGCCCTCTCGGGCATTTTCTTTTTTTTTCTTTTTAGGGCACATTTTAGTGAAAATAAATAAAAAAAGTTGTCTTCCTGCCTGTCGGGGGCATTCTATTTCCTCCTCTGAAGGCTTTATAGATTTTTGTTGTGGTGCCTTTCCATGCCTGTGAGGTTTATTGCTGGTATTTAATGTTAAATGCCTTAGCTCAAAGCGGAGATTCATTAGTTACAATCTAGTGCCAATGGCACACAGGACCTTAGATATACTGCTACTTGCACGTGTCCGTTCAGATCTGGAGGCCAAAGTCAGGTAATTACTTGGTGTATTTGAGACTTTTCCCATTCTAATTACCCTGAAAACCTGTGCAGACTCTCATCACAAATTTTCACTCATATTCCCAGGAATACTGTGCATCGCAAAGTTTTTTAACCTTGTCACTTGGCTTTCAACAGAAAACTAAAAAATTAACTTCTACCAGATTCCCAAATTAGCCAAATTTGACGGAAACTTGGTATGTGGGTATGGTGGATGCAAAACAATACCATGTGCTGTGTGCAGTTATATTAAAACCCTAATGCCACAAACCCAAAAACCTTCAAATCTTGTACCCTTGAGGATTTTTGGTGGTTAGCCCCTAACATGCCTAGTCGGTTTAATAGGCGTTACTGCTAAGCCATAGAAAGACCCAAAATATAGGCATTCATGTTATTTCCTTCCGGTTAGCCCACAAACTGCCATCTGGTTTTTGTAGCTGGCAGTAAAGAAGATATATTTAAAAAAGTTGAATCTATAAGACAAATAGTACTGTGAGCTACAAAAGGCTACAGCGAAAAAGTCGGCAATGGACCTATATCTAATTACAGTAGATTGATATTGATATATGCCCACGGGCTACAAAAAGCCACAGGGTACTTTCTAAGTGTAAGCCACAAAATAGCACTTTTTTTTTTTTTTAAAAGATACAACTTACTGTGGGCAACAAAAAGCTGCACAAGTTGATAGGGTTTGCTTTTTGGCTTACAGGAGGGTTAGGGTTTGTACTTTGCACTGCCCAACTTATTTTGGTATAGTGTACCAAGTGTGATATAATTGGTGAATTTTGGTGTAGAGTTATCAAACAAATCGCAAATTTTTGAATATTTTGGTGTTAGTACTGGTAAAGATACTCCCTTAGGGGTTTTCATACTCAGGTGAACTTTACACTGGAGAGCCCAATGTCCAAATTTGACCAAATTGTTATGTGGGAGGAAGGCGGTTGTAGTGCAAGTAATACCCATTGCCCTGTGTCCATATTATTGCTGCGATACTACTGAGTTCATTTACAGATTGCTCGGATTGCTCAATTAACCCTACAACGGCCCAGATGCAATGCGGTTGTGCAACGAAACGTTCGGACCGGTCGGAGTGAACAAATGTTTCTCGTGCAGCCGAGCGTCAACAAACTATTTTTTGGCGCGCAAAACTCTCATTGCGATCATATGCATTGGGCCGTCTTACCGGAAAATGACGACGATTGTTCTCGTTGCATCTGGGCGCGTCTTACGGAAAAAATGACGCGATGTCCTCAGTTGCATCTGGGCCGGGTCTTCCCGTAAAAGACGCGATGTCCTCGTTGCACCTGGGACGTCTTCCAGGAAAGTGACGCGATGTTTTTCACTGCATTTCGGACGGTTTGGCCCGCAGAAGAAGGCGCAATGCTTTAAATCAGGCGGGTGAACTGTGTACAATGCCCATAGAAATTCGATATCGATGGTGATAGCGCAACCTTTTCGAATAAGCTATGTTTAATATCATAAACGATTTCATGACGTTAACACGAGCATGAGTAGCGTAAAGCGCACGCACGACTATGGACGTGCGTAATAGCGCCACGACACGACTGGCGAACTATAAAAAAAGTAACAGATTTATGCAGATAGGGTGCATCGCATCAATTATTTATTTTATTTATTTATTTATTATTGTTCTCATTGCAATTCGCACGCGATGTGCCTCGTTGCATTCTGGGACGTCTTTCGGAAAATGGCGCGCATGTTCCTCGTTTGATCTGGGCCGTCTTTTCCGGGGAAAATGAAGCGATGTTCCTCGTTGCATCTGGGCAATCTTCCGGGAAAATGACGCGTGTTCTTTGTTGCATATGGGCCGTTATTGACATTTACTGACTTTTCCTGTGCCGGGAAAAAAAAGGCCGAGATTGCATGAATTGAAACGCAAGTTTTTTTCGTTGCATCTGGGCGTTAAAAATAAAAATAGATTGCACCTGTGCATTTGGTGCGTCGGTCGGCAACCCAAAACGACCGGTCCGGGTTCGGGGTTAAAAGGTGAACCAGATTCTTATGTCAAAATTGATGAAACTTAGGTTGTTGGAATGGGTCATGCAAGTGATACCCATGCACTGTGTAGTCATATTTGTGCATATTTCTGAGCGTTTTATTGGAATATTGCTATGATGGATCATTGACTAGTGAACGCTTTCAGAATCCAGGTCAAATTTGACACACTGGTATGTGGCGTAGTGGGGCATGCAAGTAATACCACGCACTGCCTCATCACTATTTGTGCATGTTAATGAAATCATTTGCATATTTGATCCCCACAAGGGCAGGGGGGGGCGCTTGCAAGTTTTAACTTGCAAACTATTTTTCACATTTGGATTTAAAACTGAAAAAGTAATTCCTTCCACAACGGATATTTCCTTCAACTTAAAAGTGCTTGGTTATCAACAACTTCTGGTAGACGTTTCATCTAGAAATCCATTGATGCAAAATGAAGTATTACAATTGATCGTCATGCGCTTTATGACGTTGTTCAGTAGTGTTGACGGAATGAATGGCAATACCTCATTTGCATCAATGGACTTCTATATGAACGTTTACCCAACTTCTTGCCGTACTAGCCCTACAAAAAACAAAAACTCAATACAAAAATGTCGTATTTTTGTAGCAGTAGAAGAAACATAAATATAATGGTGTCTTTGTGTAAAGTTAACATTGTTTTAATGCATGTACAATGTAGATAATACTTGAAATTTGATCCCTTGTTTATTGACTGTCCAAGTTCAACTAAGTGACAAAGTCAATGCACAGTATTATCTAATGGGATTTGCTTGCCCCATAGGAAAAACATTGCGATTCATATAATAGAATTGGCAGCTTTCTGAAATGAGATCTCTTCTAAATCCACCCTGTGAGATTTGTGGATGTTGGTATTACCATATAAAGGATCAGGTCGGCAAAATATATTCAAAGTATTTTGTGCTATTACATGCTTTAACACGTAACTTTGAAATGTGAAGGATATGATGTTGTGATATGTGCTGATTATCTATATTTTCCCCAGATCAAGAAGCCAACCCACTCGTAACTGAGACGTTAGACCTCGCTATCTTAAAGTGAAGAATACAGAGATGATCCACTCTACACACAGAAAGAAAGGTTAAGCACGGTACAGAAGTAAGTGAATCATCCCTAAAATAATCAGGGCATGATTATCAGTTGACGGTTTTCCAGGTGAAATTCAAAAGTTTGTACCAAACTCCTTATTTCCCGAAAGTGTCTTTAGTTCCATCCCCGGGGTGAGAATTATGAGAGACATTTACGTGTCAACAAAACCACAACAAAAACAAAAAGATATATTACTGGAAGTTGGCCTTTACACCAAATTTATCATTTTGAAAACCTAAACATATTATGTTCATTTCAGCTAGTAAATATGTAAATTTCAAAAATATCGTACAAAACACAGCTGTCAGTTAGAACGTTAATTCTCAGCTCACGATAATGTACATTACGTAATAAACCTAAATAATGGCCCATTGAAAGTTTAGTGTTAGCTTGTACGGTTGTGGTAAAGAGCTGTAGCTATGAAGATAAAAGGGATTGTTTTGAAGGATTGGGTTCAATAAAAATAAATTGAGTTGACGTTGAAAAACACGTTGCACTAACAGCTTATAGCAGTTGTGCTACAGGAAAGTTTCAAAGAGTGTTAATACAAAATATCAGAGGGTTTCAACTGGATGTCCCAAATCCATGTAGATGTACTAAAGAAAATATCAAAGTCTGACTGGATGAGCGGTTAAGACAAAGCTGACCATCTTAAAGGTGCAAAGAAGTTTAAGTAACAGGTGTCCTGAAAAAATGTGAAAATTCTGATTTTGGCACCAAGTTGGTTGTAAGCTTCTATCAAAAATAATCCCCATCTGTAAGGATTATTAAAGCTGAGAACTGTTCTTTGGTACAACAATTGTGAATTTTTCTAATTGGTCCCACACCAACTGTAGTGGCCAAGGAGGACTATAGAAAATGCCCTCTCGTCCGTGTGTTGTGTTCGCCCATGCAATTATCTCTGGATCTAAGCAAGTGGGGGTGTCCATCTTCGCACATAGATGCATCTCAAGTAGGCGTTGGCTGGGACTTAAAGTGGGTCATGTGAAGCATAGGTCAAAGGTCAAATATGGTCAAAAATTGGGTCAAATTTGGTCAAAAAAACTGGGGGGTGTGTGCTCGCCGAACTTTGTTCGGACGAGGGACGTATTCATCACTTTTCTGTCTGTCTGTCTGTCCGTCCGTCTGTCGTCTGTCTGTCTGTCATGTTGTCATGCTGTCGGTGTGCCTGACGGCCGTGGTCATGGCTTGTGTACGATTTATCTGGAGTTCCGTACGGGCTCTAGTGGATGATGTTGATGTAACTTGTGGAAAGAAGAGGGTCCACAAGTTCTCGACCTGATTAGATTTGGGCCCCCGTAAAATGCTAATTATTAAGTATCTAATTTGCATAATTAACGAAAATTTTCACGCAAGGCTTGTGTACAAGTTTTTGGAGTCCGTAAGGCGTATTATGATGATGTAACTTGGTGGAAGGGAGCGGGCTGGAGAGTTCTCGAACTGATTAGATTTAGGGGTTATTCGGGCAAATTAAGTATGCAAATTGAGCTAATTAAAGAATAATCAGCATGATTGCTATAATTTTGAACGGTACATCGGATCGGAAAAATTCATTCATGCATGAAAGCCTATCTGGTGAGCATCTTTTTTGACAATTTGACGTGTGTGATAATGCGGCCTTAGGTATGCAAATGAGGCTAATTAATATGCGAATTACTGGAATTCTGAAACCCGTACATCGGAAGGCAAATTCTTCGCGCATTGAAAAGATACTATGCATGCATTATTGGGTGAATCATTAATTGGGTCAAAGTGCAGGTGGGCGATAAAGGGGCATTTTTTGATACAATTGATCTAATTAAATATGCATAATTGCTTGTCTCACTAAATGGTTTATTGGATATGCAAAATTCCTTCGATACATGAGACTTCTATGCTCTACATCTTTTGTATGAATCCACAATTGCGGTCAAAGTTGAAGTGGGGGTCAATTCAAGGGGATTGTTTGATTGGCAATTGATCTACTTAAATATGCGTAATGCTGTATCGCTTAAATGGTACAGTGGATATGCAAAATTCTCGACTACATGAGGACTAATATATGGTACATCTTTTGTGTGAATCATAATTGTGGTCAAAATTGCATGTGGGCCACTTAAAGGGCATTCTTTGATATTTTAAAATTGCAACTAATGATAAATGCCTTGGTCCATTTCAACCAAATTTCTCAGGGTTGTCAATGGTCAGTGTGAAATACTACACCTTCAAAAAGAATTTGATCAGGAGTTACCTTGCAATAAATTAGGTCAGCATGTGTGTTTATTTGGCAGGAGATGGCTTTGTATGATTGTGGGTTGTAAAAACAAGGTGTACAAAACAAGAATTATCAAAAGGGGGGGTACACCACAACAAAAGGTATTAACATCACTATGGCTAGATCAGTGCCCATGTTTGAATTGAAATTAAATGTTTTTTTTTTTTTTTTTTTTTTTTAAATGTTTTTGTGAAATTATATTTCTATAGGAAATTGTGAAAATACGCAAAATTGTGCATTTCTAGCTTTCTGGACCCCGTAGGGAACTCACATTAATATGTGGTCACATGTTTTTTTTTCAAAAAATAGTGTTAGTGTTGCCAAATGAATAAATTTCATGATTTTTTGTTTTATTTTTACTAAATTAGTGGTATTTTAAGGGAGTTTTGCATGCTTCTCATGATAATATCTTACAAATGGAAAATGTTGTGACCCTGCGGGGTGAGTGTCAAATGATAAGAGCAGGAAATAAAGAAATACTATAAATGCAAACCCGGGGGTGGTACTCCAACCATCTCATGTTATGATTAGGTTGGGGACATTTCACGGTTAATATCTCCAAATGGAAGATGTGTGACCTCTATGTGTGGATCAATGAAAGAGTGAGGAAGAGTAAGAATACTAAAAGGCAAACCGGGGGTTGCTACTCCCTAAAAGTCTCTTAGTTGTGCTTATGTGGGGGACATGTCAAGATTAATTCCCCAATACGGAAGATGTTATGACCTCTATGGTTGTATCATGAAAAGAGTGAGAAGTATAGAATACTATACATGCAAACCCGGGGGTGCTACTTTTAAACGTCTCTTACTTGTGCTCATGCGGGGGGAACATTTCAAGATTACTATCTCCAACAACGGAAAATGGTTGTGACCCGGAGGGTGGTGTCAAAGGAAAGGAGTGAGAGGTAAGAATACTACAAAATGCAAACCCCGGGGTGCTACTACTAAACATCGTAGTTATGCGCTTGTTGAGGACTTCTCCATGATTAATTTCTCCACACTGGAAAATGTTGTGCCCACCTGGGGTGGTGTCAAATGAAAGAGGCAGGAAGTACAGACTAAATGGCAAAACCAGGGGTGCTACTCCAAACATATCTGACTATGCTTCGGGTGGGGGTGGGGGTTCAACTTTCAAGATTAATATCTGCACAATGGAAATGTTGTGACCCCTAGTGTGGTGCCAATGAATGTGGGAATAAAACTAGTTTAAGAAATTTGAGTTTATCTGCTTGAACCACTTTTTGGGACACCCCTGGACTCGCACAGTTGACCTCTGGTGTGCTGCTTTTGTCTTACGTTAAGCGCGAAAGAATGCGAGCTTGTGGGTTCGAGAACCCGCCTTGTATTGTTATACGAGCCTTGTAACACGATATTTCATATAGGAGCAAATATGAAATTCAGCCTATGTTTTCTAATTGAAATAGCATGTACAAATCACCTTTGTTTAATGTTTTAGATCGTCCGATAGAAACCTTATGGCAGCATGATCGATGTGGCGTCGGCGTCGTCGTCGTGAGCATTTCTTGTGAACAAAATATCTGGAGATCTATATATCACACAGGGCTGAAACTTGGTGGAAGGGTGCTGGGCTACAGATTCTCAAACTGATATACATATTCTCAGTATATATGCATTCTAAGTACCCAATTTGCATAATTATTAGCATATTGTACTATTTTCATGATTTCATTGACACTTTTTTGTGAACACAATATCTGGAGATCTGTACTTCACACAAGGGCGGCTGAAATTGGTTGAATGTGGGGGCTACAGATTCTCGAATTGATTCGATTTACAACAGATATATATGCATTGGTAAGTACCACCACCGGTATTTGCATAATTTTATTCGCATTTTTAACCTCTTTTCATGATTTTCATTGACACTTTTTTGGGTGAACAAAATTCTGGAGATCTGGTACGTCACACAGGGCTGAAACTTGTGGAAGGGTGTGGGGCTCCAGATTCTCGAACTGATTCTATTTACAACAGTATATTATTCATTGTAATAACTAATTTGGGCAAATTAATTAGCATATTTTACACTATTTTCTGATTTCATTGACACTTTTAATTGTGAAAAATACCTGGAGATCCGTATGTCACACGGGGCTGAAACTTGGTGAAGGGTGCGGGGCTACCGATTCTCGAACTGAGTCGATTTACAACAGTGTATATATGCATGTAAGTACCTAATTTGCATAATTAATTAAGCATATTGGACCTCTTTTCATATTTTCATTGACACTTGTGAACAAATATTGGAGATCCTGTACGTCACACAGTGCTGACAGAAACTTGTGCTCGATCCTGATTTGATTTGCGGTGTGGTATGGGGGTGTGGTCCTTGGACGTATGGGTGTTTGCCCAGGGTATGGGGTGGGTCTGTGGGTGTTGGTCCGTGGGTATGGTCCAGGTGTGTGTTGGCCTGTGGGTGGTGTGGTGCTGGTGGTGGGTATGGGGTGGTGGTCAGGGGTATGGGGTGTGGTCAGTGGTATGGGGTGTGGTCAGGGGTATGGGGTGTTTGGTCATGGGTAATGGGGGTGTGGTATGGGTATGGGGTGTGTCAGGGGTATGGGGTGTGGTCAGGGGTATTGGGTGTGGTCAGGGGTTATAGGGTGTGGTCCGGGGTAATGGGGTGTGTTCAGGGTATGGTGTGTGGTCAGGGGTATTGGGTGTGGTCGTGTATGGGGTGTGTGTGGTCATGGGTATGTCTGTGTGGTGGCGGTAGGGGGTTTGTGGTCTGGCGGTATGGGTGTTTTGTGTGTCTGGTGGCGGTAGCGGTTTTGTGGTCTGCGGTTGGGTTGTGGTCTGGCGGTATGGGGTTGTGGTCTGGCAGTATGGTTTTGTGGTCCTGTCGGTATGGGGTTGTGGGTGGTTGTGGTGTGGGTTTGTGTTTGTTTTGTGGATGGTTTGTTTTTTTGTTTAAAATTGTGGTCTTTGGGTTTTGGGGTGGTGGTCTGTGGGTTTTTGTTTGTGGTCTGTGGTGTTTGTGGTCTGTGGTCCTGTGTTGTTGGGTGTGGTCTGTGGGTGTTGGGTGTGGTCTGTGGGTGTTGGGTGTGGTCTGTGGGTGTTGGGTTGGCCTGGGTGTGGCTATGTAGTCCCTAGGGGTGTGGTCTGGAAGAATGGGGGTGTAGTCTGGAGGTCATTAAATGCATAGGGCTGACAAGTTGGCGAGGGGTGTGGTGTGTGGTTCGGTGATTTGGGGTGTGTTGGGCTTGAAGTATGGTGTTTGCCCCCAGGGCATGGGTGTGGTTCCCTGTGGGGTGTGGGGTTGGTCCGTGGGTATGGTGCAGAGGTAGGGGGTGTGGTCCGGAATTTATGGGGATGTGGGTCGGGGTAGGGGCTGTGGTCCTGGGGGGAGTGGGTGTGTTTTGGGGGTGTGTCAGGGGGTAGGGGTGTGGTCGGGGTAAGGAGGTGTGCTCGGTCATGGGTATGTGGTATGGGGTGGTGGTGTGGTCCTGGGTGTGGAGTGTGGTCCGGGGGTATGGGGTATGGCCGGGTATTGCATATGGCATATACCTTGTGATGTGTGTTTGTGTGTGGTCCAGTTGATATGGGTGTGGCTTCTATGGTTTTCGAGAACACCATTACATATATCGGGACGACCTATTTGGGACCCGGCTGTCCCCTATTTTTCTTTCTTTTAACGCTCGGGGGCGGGTTGGAGTTGCATGACTTACCTTAATCT